>PVIC010026867.1:0-24249 GCA_004025085.1 Thryonomys swinderianus
TGAACTCAGGTCCTTACGCTTGCGAGGCAGGCGCCGGAACCACTGAGCTAACCCTCCGGCCCTCAAGATTTTTTTTAAAAGCAAAGAGTAGGCCAGGGATGTAGCTCAGTTGTGCCACAACTGCCTGGCAAGTGCCAGGTCCTGAGTTCCATCTCCAGTACCACTAAAACAAAACAAAAAAAACAAGAAGCAATTTAGCACCAAGCGTCCTCCATCTAGAAGAGCTACATGAGCACTTTGGTGGCCCACTGCCTTTACCCCTAAGGCCACAGAGTTCAAGACTTCGCTCCTCTTCCACGGGGCTCCAAACTCCTAGGACCCAAGCTGAGGGCTGAGCAGTGGGCAGCAACTCCAAAGCAGACACCCTACTGTGACCCTGGAGACCAGCCTTCCTCCAGCCTCTGCCATAAGGAAGGAGGCGACAGTACCGCCCACACCTCCTACCCACAGACCCACAGCCCCTTTCCCAGCCCAGCACTCACCCTGACCCCTGATTCAGCTCAGCTGCTCACAGCTGAGGACAGAGAGGAGACAGGGAAACGGAAGCATAGGTTCAAGTGCTCTGTGACGCCACTGTCCTTGCAGTGCCGGCTCAGGCCACTGCTCCGGGCATCCCCTGGGCCTCGGCCGAGAGCTCACTGCACACAGGGACACTCCCAGGCAGCACGCGGCAGCCCTGTGGGGATGGGACTTCCCAACACCGCAGCGAGGGCAGCTCCGAAAGCCATGAGAAAAGAGGGGTCTGGAAGGCAGCCGGCACCACCGAGTTGAGGTTCTCGGGCAGAAAGGGAACTGAGAGCTGCTGCCCAGGCTGGGCCTGCGGGGCCTTCCTGCCACCTCCTCACCTCTGCATCCACTTTGCATACCCTTCACAAAGCTCCCCGGCACACACTTCCAACGGAGCTTCCCTGGAGCCATGGCCTCTGGTGCTGTCTGTGCACCAGGAGGCTGAGGCCAGCAAATGAAGGGAGGCCGCCGGGACTACACAGTGAGATCCGTACCAAACCCAAGAAACCCAAAACAAAAAGCCCACAGGTCAAGACTCTCCCCTGACCTACAGCAACTTGAAAGCTGTGACACGGCTCCTAAGGGTCCTTTCCTCACGGGGGTCGCCCGTGCTGACCCCAATCCCAAGGCGGTACCACCTGCAGCCCCTCGCACGTTCCTTCTCAGTTCCTCGGCCTGAGTCAGCTCCAGTCAGCCCCTCGCTGGGTCACGGTATGCACTGGCCCTGGACTGGTCCCACCCTGCCGGGTCTTGCCACCATCTTTGGCTAAATGACTCCGGAGAAAAAGCAACACGATAGGGCTCACGTAGATCGGGTGTGGGTTCAAATTCCAACACTGTAAGTGACTCTACTGCTGAGCCTCTGTCCCTCCATCTGAAAATAGGGCGGGAGCGGGGTCACCAGCAGTGGCAGTACAGCACTTCTCAGGGCACTGTGAGATTTCAGTGGGGCCTCTGTAAAGGGCCTGGCACAGGCCTGACAAGGCACAGTAGCAGCATGGACTCCACGAGCTGCTCACAGTCCTCTGTCCTCTCGGACAGCCCCAACGTGGATCCTCCAGCCTGGCCCCACACCTGGACCTTACCAATACCTCCTTCTCCAGGAAGCCCTGCTGACATCACCCCGAGGGCAAGCGGTCCCTCTGCTGCCCTTCCTCGGCCCATCCAGCAGCCACGCTGGTCTTCGGTCACTGGTCCCATCGTGCCTGACAGCTGTCTCTTGGACACTCATCCTTCCTCGCTCTCCAGGCCAGGAACCTCTCAGTCAAAACCTAACCACACCTCACACTGCTTCGTGTCCCCCGTCACCCCTGCCACAGACATTTCCACACATATTCAACAAATTACCCTAACGTTCCACTTCAAGTAAAAAATGCCCAAGTCTTCCAAACAGTCCAGATATTTCAAGCTATACTTGAAACCAAATTCCATCCAGAAGTGTGCCCGGCCTCTAGAGATACCCAGTCCTGGCTCTGGTCTTAAAACATGGATATGAGGCCCAAAGCGTGGACCAGCAGGTTCCGAGCCGAGGGCAGACAGCGGTGAGCTGGCAAGACCACAGCCCAGATGCAGTTTCTCAGCTGGCTCCGAGGCAAAGGCCCGTCTAGGGCTTCTCGCTCCTGACCACATCTTCCATCTGTGATCACAAAACTATTCCTTGCATACCACTGTGACAGGAGGCTCACTACCCGTCTTCTCTTGCCTGCTGCCTCCTTCCTTTCACCTACTGACTCATCCAGAGCACCCTCCTCCTGTCTGACCACAGAAAAGGGACAGCCCCAGTCCTGAGGGTCCCGTAGCTCTCTAGCCCCTCCACTCAACCCTTTGTTGTCTAATTCCCCTCGAGATGCTGCCAGGTGGAACTTTCACTCTTGATCCACCTGTCAGTCCGGGGAATCTCCCAGTCCCAGGTTCCAAGCCCACAAACCAAGGCAGATCCACACTCTGCCCTCACACAACCTGCGGAGCACTCAGCTCTATAACATGGGCTCTCCTCCCCCAAAAGCTTCTTTTCTTGTCTACTCCACCCACTGTCCTCAGCCCTTCGTTTTAAAATGTATTAAACAGCCATTTGTTTTCTATTTTTTCAAAGTAATTATTCAAGGCCCCAAATCAGACCTTGACTGGTAGCATGAGATATCTATCACTCCCACCCAGACAGGGCCATGGCTGGGTGTGGTGGCACGTGGATTAGTGGCTGTAATCCCAGCACTCTGGAGGCTGAGGCAGGAGAATCAGTGAGAGCTAGGGGCTAGCCTTGGGTACACGGTGAGTTCAAGACAGCCTGAGCTATGCAGGGAGACCCTGTCCCAGAAGTAAGCAAGCAAAAGATTGGGTTAGCCTAGGGCACGACACCCTGGGAGATCTCAGCCACCACACCCACTCACTTCTCGGGTTTTCCCCAAGTCCTCTGGAGTCCAACTAGGGGCTAGTGGATACGCACACATTTTCCTCCAGCCCACAGTAGCCATGAGACCCCCAGCCAAGTGACAGAGCACACCTGGGGCCTTAGGTCTCTCACTGCCCAGCCCAGGACTGCACTTCTGAGCCCTACCTCGCCCCCTGCTGCTCAAAAGTGACCCTGACCCTGACAGGGTCTCAGTGGAGATGAAAGGCTTTGGAACCCTAGGTGCCCCCAGGGCGAGGCCTGTTGACAAAGCCACCAGCTGTCCCCAGTTGCAACCAGGGAGACAGGCTCCTCCCGGCACCACCCACACCGAGAGAGGGTTCTGCCACCACGGACCAGCCAGCAGCAGATCTGGGACCAGGCGGGGCTCCAGGCTCAAGCTCCCACCAAACTCCCCTCCTGCTCCAGCTGTCCACACTAAGAGGAGCCGGGCACGAGATTCACCCAGGCAAGTGCCAGGCAGGAGGAACATCACCTGGGGCTCGGGGAGGGAGGAGGGAACGGTGTCCACATAACTTCAACTGAAAACGAAACCAAAGCCCAGTCACACCAGACCTCAGAGACCTGGGCTGGAACACGGGCCGATCTCCGGGCTCAGCCTCAGCTACTACACTTCCTACCTGTGTGAACTTTACCATTCTGCACCTCAGTTTCGTCCGCTATAAAGCTGGTCAATAATGTGTGAAGAAGGAAAAGAAAAAATTTGATAATTAAAAAAAAAGGAAGCAAAGCTTATGTGGGGGGGATAGGGTTGTAGGGAGGGCAAGGGAAAGGGGAAAAAATGAGAATCACGATGTGTCATGTACAGAAACAAATTCTCAGTGTTGAGTGTGATCATAATATATGTATAAAATGTACTAGTAAGGTCAATTAAGAAGAGAAAAATGTGGTTGATAATAATGTGAGGGACTAAATGAGATGATGTAAAGCAATTAATCGGCCCGGTGCCCAGCATGTAGTAAACATGCAATAAATACTTGTTGAATAGAAGCATGCTGACAGACTGATTTCATTCTTACTGTGACAGATACTTGTATCTGTCCCATTTCACAGGCAAGGAAACTGAGGCTAGGCGATGGGAAGGAACAGGCTCAAGGTCACACAGCTAGGAAGTGACAACACCCAGGTCTAACTGACCCTCAGACCTGCGGCTAAGAACGCCCTAGGCCATTCCGAAGGTCTCCAGGCGGCAGAGGGAGGGCAGACAATGGGGCGTGAGGGGGTGGGGCTCCCTCTCTATCCCGAGCCTGGCACGGCTCCTGGCACGGAAGAGCCAGGTGGCGGACCCAGATTCCTGGCAGGTCCCAGAGCCCGGTGTCCTGCAGGCGTGCCCTCCTCGCTCCCGTCCCAGAGCACTACAGAGCAGCGGCAGGGGGAGACCCGTCGCTCCGGAACCGCGGCGAGGAGGGGAGTCTGAGACCAGGCCGCGCAGAGCCGCAGAAAACCGGTCGGGCCGCCTTCCCTTCCCAGCCGGGACCCGGCCTCTAACCCCCTCCCTCGCCAGACAAAAGTTTCCCCTGTTCGGAGCCGGGAGGGGGAGGGGGCATTCCTCGCGGGTGACATTATCCGTGACCTACAGCTGCCGCGCCGCCCGGGCCAGCACCCTGCCGCCCCGCGCGCCGCCCCCGCGTCCCCTCGCCCGGCTCGCGGCCCGGGACGCCGCCGCCCGCCCGGCGCCCGCCCGCACCAAACTTGCGCCGGCGGCCGCTCGGGCCCCGCGCGGCCTGCACGCCCGGTTCGGGCCCCGCCGGCTCGGCGACGTGGGATCGCCCGGCCCCGGCCCTCCCGGCCTCTTACCTGCCTCGGCCGGCGCCTCCCCGGCAGGCGCGCTCCTGGAGAGGCGCGGTCGCCAGGTCCCGGCCCGGGTTAACCCCTTCGCGGCCGCCGTCGCCCCCGCTCCACGCCGCAGCCGCGCGCCCCGCCTCCGCCGCTCCCGCTTCCCTCCGCCCCCCCCCGAAGCCCAGCCCCCAGCCCCGCGGCTCTGCGCCCGGCGCCCGTGCTGCCGTCCCGCGGCGGGGGGCTCCGCAGGCCGAGCGGGGCGCGCCTCCGGGCACAGGCGCCGAGGGCGTCCGCGCGGCTCCCGAACCCGCCCCGCGCCTACCTCTCCCGAGCGCGGCCGGGCGCGGGGCTCGATCCGGCCGGGCGCGCGGGCGCCGGCGAGGTCCGTGCGGGCCGCGAGCAGCGAGCACCCCGGGGCGGGGACCAGGCGGGACCGCGCTGCGACCGGCGCTGGATTTCTCGGCTTCCACCCGGACTCTCCCTCCGCTCTCCCGGCCGATTCGGTGCCGCTCGGCGACCACGTGACGCCGGCTGCCTTTGACCCCGGCTCGGAGCGGGTAGGGGGCGGGGGCCGCCGGGTGTCGGAGGCGAGACCCGCGAGGGCCCGGGCAGCTGCCGAGGGTCCCGGGGGCGGTGACCCTGCAGAAAAGGAGCCCGGGGGAACCAACAAGTTATTCGGGGTCAGAAAGGGAACAGCGCCGGGGGTCGGGAGAGGCGGCAGAGAGAAGGACAGAGACAAAGACCCGGGCCGGGCGTCTTGTCTTCGAGGGCCCCAGAGCGCCCCGGCCAGGCCGTTGGGAGCTCGGGGGTCCGCCGCCGCGGGGCTGGTGACAGCCCTCCAGGGCCTCCTCGGACAGCTCCCTCCGAGCCGCAGTGCCTGCCCAAGTGACCCCCTCCCCGCACACACTCCTGCCTTCCCCTGCCCGCGTGTCCTTCATGGAGATTATCTGGCTCCCGAACTGACTGGTGCTTTGTTCCCTAGAATGTCATCGCCCCAACAAGTTGTTCCCAGCGGAATCTTCCGCCGTCCAGTTAACAGGCAGCTGAGAGGTGGATGACCTCCCTCCGCGCCTGTTTCCCGCCCCTACTGATAATCCCATCCATCACAAGGTTCCTGCGTGTCAGACAAGGTGTCCCCAGGAAGCAGACTGGAACACTGAGGCCGAGAACCAAGCTGGTGCTGACTTCTGACCGCTTGGCTCAGGCCTTTCGCCGGTCTTGGACCAGCCTGTGGAGTGAGTGCGGGTGATGGGTGTTTTGGTCTGGAGCTTCCCAGCCCCTTCCCAGCTTCTTCAGATCTGGGAAGACTTGAGGCAAAACAATGGATTGCTGGCTTCCTAGGACCTTAGGAGGCTCAAGACTACTAATCTCAGGAAGAAAGCTCCAAAACTCTCAGAGCAATCAGTGCAAAGCAATAGAGCATAGAGGGCAAGCTGGACCTGTAAGGAAGGGTAGACAGACCATCCTTCCTCTGACCAACCCTTTCCTTTTGGCCTGCTCACATTGCCTGAGGGAAATTCAGATGTGGAAGCTGAACACAGGCAGATCCTGGGGGTGGGACCAGGCTTCCGGTTCCCATGGGTGCCCTGTGACACCCTGTGGTGGTCAATCAGCCAGGACTGACCCTAAGAATGGTGGCCACATTCCATGGTAACTCTGACCAGATACTCCAGCCACCACCAGTGGGACAGGGAAACATCACAGGCTAGCACATCCTTAGTGATCTGGGTTCCGCGGCGGGCACACCAAAGTCCTGGAAGCCAGCCTGGGTCCGGGTACAGAGAGCAAGCCCCCAGAGTATGTGCTGCCTGTGAGCTTCCTCAACACTGCTCTACACTGTGCTCCTGACAAGAGGGGGCAGAGGTGAAAGACGGTGCACACTCTCTAGAAGTTGTTTTGTGCTATCAAGTCCCTGCCTGGCAGCTGAGGGGAGGTGCCAAGGCTCTCAGGAAGAGGGGAGCAAAAGCAGGAGAAGCGCTGAGGGGCCAGGCTGGCAGGACGGGAGCAAAGGCCTCCGGAAATGTGTGTTGCCAGGGGACAGGGTCGGAGGAAGCAAGAAGGAAAAAATGAGCAAGACGCCCGCACGCACCCACAAGGTTCCTGGGCACATGATGAGAGCTACCATGTGAGTGGTGCCTGGTTGGGCCTCCGTGGAGGGCCTGGGGGCAGGAGAAGGTGAGCTGCCACCCCGTGGGAGATGGAACCAGAGGGCCCACGGCCGAGCTGAGCAGGCACGTGAGGAAGGTGTGCCCTCACACACAGCAGGGTGCGGCCCACACGTCAGGGTGACTCTGTGTCCTTCCAGCCTTTCCTCCGCTTTTCCAATCTTCAGAGGCGCCAAAGCCTGCACCTAGCTGTCACCCAGAGAGCCTGTGCAGAGGCCGGTGTGGAGGTAGGCCTCACCCAGGGAGTAGCACAGGACCGGGTTTCCAGACACCCCCACACCAGGCTCCCTGGTGCCCTCTCCTTTCAGGACCTCCTGCTGCTCTGCACCCAGGTCCCTCCTCTGCCCAGGGATGCGCAGGGACCAAATTCCCTGCACTCTGCCTGTGCACCTGCCCCATCAGGACCCTACAGCCCAGCCCTAAACTGCTGCTGCCTGCGGTTTTGTGTGCTTGTTTGTTTGCTTTGTTATTTGGGGGGTTTTTTTAGGGTTTTTTTTTTTTCTAAGACAGGGTCTCACTTTGTAGTTCAGGCTGGCCCTGAGCTCACTATGTAGCCCAGGCAAGCCTCGAACTCAGCAATCCTCCTGCCTCTGCCTCCTGAGTGCTGGGATTACAGGTGTGATCCACCACGCCCAGCTGCTTTTTTTTTTTTTTTTTTTTTGAGACATGTAGCCCAGTTGGCTTTGAACTCATGGCAGTCCTCCTGCCTCAGCCTCCTGACTACTGGATCTCAGATGTGTCCACCACCAGCCAGTTCAGCTCTTTTCTTGTCTCCCATCCAACCCCATCCCCATCTTCATCACTGCCCGGACTCCAGTCCTGCCACCTTCTCTGCCTTAGTCCATGCGGATGACATCTTGGCTTCACCCTGCCCCAGCTTTAATGCAGCCCACTTCCTGCCAAAAACCACCAGCCGCTCCCCTTCCCAGGATGAAGTCCTGCTGTGGTGTCCGGCCCCGTCATGTCCTTTGTGGACAATGCTCCACTTTCCCCTTCAGCTGACCTGTGCCTTGTGACTCCCTGGGTTTGAATCCTGGCTGTGCTACATTTAAATTACCTGAACATGGCCTATTTCTCAAGCCTTCTGTGCTGTTTCCTCATCTCTCAGTGCTGGGTAAAAACTGGAATGGTTGGTTACACACACTGGGAGTCCCAGGACTTGGAAGGCTGAGACAGAAGGATCTCTATGAGTTCAAGGCCAGCCTGAACTACATAGTGAGACCGTCTCAATAAGTAAACAAACACTGGGTAATAAGAATATACCCTTCCTAGGGCTGCATATAGACATTAAATGAGCTACATACGGAAAAGCCTTCGTGGCAACTGTCACATGGAAGCACTATATAAACATTAGCAGAATGAGTCACCGTGATCTCTAGGGTCCAGGTTAAACTTCACTTCCTGCCAGGCCTTCCCTGACCCTAATTCAGGCCCAGATCCTGTTCTGTCCTCACCGCCCTGGGGTTTCCCGTTGGCAGGAGCTCTGTCTGTGGACAGGACTGAGATTGTCCCAGACATACCTGAGCACCTGCCCTTCTCAGCACTAGGCAGGTGGCTGACTGAGAGATAAAAGGTGATAGAATAATTCATCACAGGACAGGCGACTCTCTGCCTACACCCATGATGCCACTTGCTTCCTTTGACTCTGATTGGTGAGCACTCCTTCCAGAATCTTCCCCATAGCACAAGACATGGCAGCCCTCCCCTCAGCAGCATGCATGAGGACAGTAGGCCCTGCCCAAGTACATTTAGGCCACCTCCCTCTCTCTGCATGCAGACCTCCTGGTCAGCCCTCAGAGCCCCTAGTGGGCATCGCCTCCTCCAGGAACCCTTGCTGCTCTGGCTGGGGACCTGCACAGAGCCAGTCACAGCTCTAGTGATTTTCTGGGGATGCAGCGGGATTTGTCAGGGATCATCCAAATTTCATGTCTTTCACTTCTTTGTGAAAGAATAAAAGGTGCTGCCGTGAATCTATGACTACATGTGATTTCTTGTTGGGACTTCAGTGGAGGCAGAAAATAGCCTCTGTCAGCCCACGTGACCTGATTTGCGGTTTGGAGAACATGGTTACCATAATTACAGCCCCAACCACATGGTGTAGCCATTTCCTCATTTCCTCTCCCTCCCCTCTTTCACACATACATGCACACGCACACACACCGTGAACTTTTCAAAGAGCAGGTCTCTGTGTTCCCCAGCAGACCTTGCGTGTTACACCAAGATGACAATCTGTAAAATGGGCAGGATATGTAGGCTTCCCATGGAAAATGGACAGAAATTGTTCTGGAAACTGAAGACTGAGGTACATTGTGAGTTCAGGGCCAGCCTGAACTATAAAGCCAGACGGGTCTCAAAAAAAATAAATGAAAATCTTTCCTATTCTTACATCAACGCCGGAAGGCCCCACAGCAGCCCTGCAAGGCAGACACACTGAGATCTCTGCCCTGCTTTATAGAGGAGGAAGCAGGCTTGACCGGCCTGCAGAAGAGCCAAGCTTCGAGGAAAGGACGTGCAAGGCCACCTGGCCAGGATCCCCAGACGAGGGTCTAACCTGCCCTAGAGAACTGAGAAGGAGATAAAAGACCAAACTCCTCAGAGACAATGAGAAAATGGCTTTCAAACAGAGGTAACCAGTTGATGTTCCCTTTCTCTTTATTCACTGTGACTGGTGTCAAAACCGACAGGGAGACACTCCAAGCCTCTGGATTCTCAGTGACAGTTATCGGACTGAGCCTGTGTGCAAGGCCAGCGGCCACCCTTCCCTCCACGCCCACCATTCCACACAACCACAGCCAGTTTGGGCTTTTTCCCTTGGTGCTGGGGATAACACCCAGGGTCTTCACACTGAGCTATGCCTCCGGCCTTTCAAAAAAAAATTTTTTTTTGAGACAGGGTCTCGCTTTGTAGTTCAGGCTGGCTCTGAGCTCACTATGTAGTCCCGGCAAGTCTGGAACTCAGCAATCCTCCTGTCTCCGCCTCCCGAGTACTGAGATTACAGGCGTGCGCCACCACGCCCGACAATTGCTGGTGGGCGTGAGTCTCTACGCCCAGCATTGTATGTGGTTTCCGGGGATCGAACTCAGGACATTGCGCTTGTGAGGCAGGTGCCGGAACCACTGAGCTAACCCTCCGCCCCCCACCCTTTTTTTTTTTTTTTTTTTTTGAGACAGGGTCTTGCTTGGTAGTTCAGGCTGGCCCTGAGCTCACTGTGTAGCCCAGGCAAGCCTCGAACTCAGCAATCCTCCTGTCTCCGCCTCCCAAGTGCTGGGATTACAGGCGTGAGCCACCACACCCAGTCTTTTAAAAAATTTTTACAGAGCCAGGCTTGGTGGCTCACGCCTGTAATCCCAGCACTTGGAAGCCGGAGGCAGGAGGATTGCTGAGTTTGAGGGTTGCCCAAGCTACACAGTGAGCTCAGGGCCAGCCTGAACTACCAAGCAAGACCCTGTCTCAAAAAAAATATATTTTTTTTACATTGACACAGGATCTTGCTAAGTTGCTAAACTGCTCAGGATGCCGTTGAATTTACAGTCCTCCTGCTTTAGCCTCCCAGAGTGCTGGCATTACAGGCCTGTGCCATCATGTTCAGCTTGTTTGGTTTTCGCTAGTGATTAAACCCAAGGGTGCAGTGGCACAGGCCTGTGATCACAGCACTGGTGAGGCTGAGGCAGGAGGACTGCCAGCTGTGGGCCAGCCTGGCAGGATGGAGGAGAGAGAGGAGCCAGCCCACATTACAAGGGACAGTGCTGGCACGGAGCTAGGACTGAACCCAGGGAGCCGGGGCTGCTCCTCCTGGCTGCTGCCTGCATCAGAGGTGGGGGTCCAGCACCACGAGGCCCAGTCCCAGGTCAGGAGGAGATCATCCTGGGTTCCACGTAAGGGATGGCACGAGAGGCAGGGGCACAGACAGAACAGCGGGAAGTGGCTCGGGAGGCCCGGGGTGCCAGCCCTTGGCTGGGGCTCTCTGCTCTGACAGGCATGGAAATTCTTACCATTCCAGGGCCTCCCTCCACTCCAGCCTGTCTGGGCCGAATCTGTCCTGGGGCGAGCTGGGGCTGAAGTGGGGAGAAGAAGAGAAAGGACCCCGTACAGCCCATGCTCACCCATCCACCCAAGCCCCATGCTGCCTTCTCTCCGAAGCCTCCCTCCACCCCGTGCCCAGACCTGAGGTCAAATGGACCAGTCCTCTCACTGCCATTAATTTGGCTTCAGTTGTGTATTTCTTTTTCTTTTTTTTTTTGAGACAGGATCTCACTTTGTAGTTCAGGCTAGCCCTGAACTCACTATGTAGCCTAGGGAAGCCTCAGACTCACAGCAATCCTCCTGCCTCTACCTCCTGAGTGCTGGAATTACAGGCATGAGCCTCCATGCCTGGTATTGTGGTATGTGGTTACTGGGGATCAAAGTCAGGCCAGACGCTGGAACCACTGAGCTAAATCCCCGGCCCAGCTGTGTATTTCTTGAATGTGGATAACAATACTCGGCCCACAGTATTGTTGAGAAGATTAAATAAGGGATTAGGAAAGTGCTTAGCCAATACCTGGCATTGCTGTGGCGGGTGCTGTGATTGTTACCGGGCACACTTCCCTGTAGTTTCTGGGTTCTCTGTCTACCATCTCTGTGTCTCTGTCCCTGTCCCTCTCTTCCTCCCTCTCTCTCCCTCACACACACACACACATGTGCATATGGATATACACACACGCGGAAGTTAGTGCCTAGGTGGCCCTAGGTCGGCTGCTCAGCCTGCCCTCGCACCCTTATCCCCTCTACTCCTTTTACTCCCACCGAGCTGGGACCACCATGGTCTGGGCACAGGCCACCTATGTTTCACACACCTTCTGCTCAAACACCCTCCCCCAGCCTCCGCCCAGCGTCCTCTCCTCCGGGAAAGCCTTCCCTGACTACCCTCTGTGAGGGCCCTGGGGGGGTTGTTTCCTGACACTGCCTTGGATTTCCTGTCAGTAAGAAGGTCCTTCCTGCTCTCTCCCCAGAATGGCTTAAAACTGAAGAATGAGGGGGACCCTTAAATCTACTTCTTGATACCTGTGCCCCGACACAGCTTCCCACCACCTGGAGCGGCAGGCCACTTAACCTGTGCAGAGGCCAGATAATCTACAGTATGGAGACACCAAGGAACCCCCTCCAGTTTGGGATCCCAGGATGAATTCTGTGGGAACATTAGAGATTTAGGGTCCCAGTGGGATGGGGTGTGCCTGAAGCCCATCTGAGGGACAGGTGTGGAGATGGGTCCTGCAGCCCAGAAAACAGTGGCCTAGGAAGGAGGGGCAGTCAAGGCTCCCTGCTTTCATGGGGAGAGGAGGCAGAACATCCTGTGGGACCCAGGAAGTGGTGTGGAACCAACCCAAAACTGGGGCCCTCTCTACAACCATTTGAAGAGCACAGGACAGAATTCAATCCCTGGTACCACAAAAAATAAAAATAGAGGATTAAAATAAAAATAGAGGACAGGAGAGCTATGGGAGGTACCCACCTGTAATCCGAGTACTCTGATCATCTGAGGCAGGAGGATCTCAGGTTCAAGCCCATCCCGAGCAACTTACCAGTTTAGCAAGGCCTTGAGACAAAACAAAAAAGGGAACAGAGCATGATGGCACATACTGTAAGCCTAGCACTCAAGAGGCTGAGGCAGGAGGGTTGCTGACAGTTCCAGGCCAGTCTGGGCTACATAATGAGTTCAAGACCAGACTGAGCTATACAGTAAGACCCTGTGTCAAAAAATTTTTAAAGGCCTAGAGATTTAGCTCAGTGGTTTCAACACCTGCCTAGCAAGCACAAAGTCCAGAGTTCAATCTCCATAACCACATACAACAATACTGGGTGTGGTGACTCAGGCCCACAGCAATCAGTACCACACACCACAGTGCCAGGTGTGGTGGCTCATGCGACGATTGCTGAGTTCGAGGCTTGCCTGGGCTATATAGTGAGCTCAGGGACAGCCTGAACTACAAAAAGAAACGCTGGGCCGGAGGGTTAGCTCAGTGGTTCCGGTGCCTGCCTCACAAGCGCAAGGTCCTGAGTTCGATCCCCGGTAATCACATACAATGCTGGGCATAGAGACTCATGCCCACCAGCAATCAACCAGCAATCAGCACCACATACCACAGTGCCGGGCGTGGTGGCTCACGCCTGTAATCCCAGCACTCGGGAGGCAGAGACAGGAGGATTGCTGAGTTCGAGGCTTGCCTGGGCTACATAGTCAGCTCAGAGCTAGCCTGAACTACAAAGCGAGACCCTGTCTCAAAAAAAAATAAAAATAAAAAAAAGAAGGGCCAGAGATTTAGCTCAGTAGTTACAGCGTTGGCCTGGAAGGTCCTGAGTTTGATCCCTGGTACTATGTATCACAATGCTGGGCATAGTGGCTGACACCTGTAATCCCAACATTCAGGAGGCAGAGGCAGGAGGATTGCTGAGTTTGAGGCTTACCTGAGCTACACAGTGAGTTCAAGGCCAGACTGGATTACAAAGTGAGACCCTGTCTCAAAAAAAAAAAAAAAAACTAAATAAATAAATAAAGCAAAATATAATACAGACTGGGAATATAGCTTAGCTTGAAGGCCCTAGGTTCAATCCCCTGGAAAAAAAATATTAGCAACTCTATTCAACCCAGCTATTCCCCTTCTAGGCATCTTCCTGAAGGACATGTCTTTAGAGACATGCTCATGTTTATAGCAGCACAGTTCATAATAGCTAAATTTTGTGAGTAGTCTGTGTCCAACAACAGACAAATGGATGAAGAAAACGTGATATTTATATATGATACGTCACAGCTGTGCCATAAAGTAATAGCTGTATTTTTGTTTGTTGGATCGTCTTTGGGGTGGGGATTTAGCTAAGCACATGCTCTTACCAGGGAACTACATGCCCCCCCCATATTTTTTTTTTTTTGAGACAGGGTCTCACTTTGTAGTTCAGGCTGGCTCTGAGCTCACTATGTAGCCTAGGCAAGCTTCGAACTCAGCAATCCTCCTGTCTCTGCCTCCCTAGTGCTGGGATTACAGGCGTGAGCCACCACGCCTGGCCCCCCCCATATTTTAAAACAAAAGAAACAAGTGAAATTGTTTTAGAAATATATTGTATCTAACCCAGCATACCCAAATGTTCTGATGTGGAATTAATATGAGGAAATTCTCAACGAGACATCTTTCAGTTCTTTGCTTGTACAAAGGTCAGAACCCTGCGTCTTCCCCCTTGTGGCACATTCCAAGCGCTCCAGGCTCCAACACCACATGTGCCTGCTGGCCCAGCATTGGGAGCACGGTTTAAAAGTCAAAAGCCCCAGGGCCGGAGGGGTAGCTCAGTGGTTCTGGCGCCTGCCTCGCAAGCGCAAGGTCCTGAGTTCAATCCCCGGTTACCACATATAATCCTGGGCGTGGAGACACACCCACCAACAATCAACACCGCATACCACAATGCTGGACGTGGTGGCTCACGCCTGTAATCCCAGCACTCGGGAGGCAGAGACAGGAGGATTGCTGAGTTCACGGCGGCTTGCCTGGGCACCATAGTGAGCTCAGGGCCATCCTGAACTACAAAGCGAGACCCTGTCTCAAAAAGCAAAAAAAAAAAAAAAAAAAAAGTCAAAAGCCCCATGACTTTTCTAACATTGCAGCATGCCGGGCCTCTGAGATTCCAGAGTTCTGTGGTGTGCTGAGGTTTCCTAACACTACAACTGGGGTTCCACTGGACGAACATGTTCCATGCACCCGAGACTGCTTGTGGAGAAGGCTTTCCCACACATCTGCATCAAAAGACATTCAGACCCACGCAGAGCCTCCACCTTCTGGCCCAGCCAAACAGAGAGGGGACCCATCCCCTCCTCCCCTTGGTCTCTGTCCACTTTGGAGGGTCCGAGAGCTGCTGCAGCAGATGGAGCTGGGGAGCTACAACCCCAGATGGTCTCCCTAGAGGCTGGAGATCTGAGAAGGGAGAGGTCAGGGGCCCCACAGGGCATGTAAGGACATGGGCTAACCTGAGGCCACATGACACAGGCCTTTCACAGTGCAGATGGAGAAACTGAGAACCAGGAGCAAAGGGGTTTCCCAGGGAAGGCACAAGGGGAATGCTGCACTCTGCCAAAGGGACACGGGGGAGCCACAAGTCTTCTTTTCCTACTCCCAGGCTCCCTGACCACCTCTGCCTGTGGGGAAAATCAAGGAACAAAACCACTCAGGAGGATGTCCAGGAGGCTGGGGAAGCTGGGTGTGGTGCCACTTGCTTATAATTCCAGCCCTAAGGAGGCTGAAGCAGGAGGATCAAGGCCAGCCTGGGTTACAGGCTGGGTTCAAGGCAAACCTGAAGTACATATCAAGACCTTGTCCAAAGAAAAGAAAAAGAGGCTGTGGAAAGACCCAGAAATGCTGTGTCGGGTGTACACCTTCTTGGTTTTGGGATGTGTCTTATCACATTTGCCTACTACAATAAAATGTCAGATTGGGTGGTTTCCAGTGTCATTTTGTTTTTTGTGTACTGGCGATTAACTGAACCCTGGATATTCACTCTGAACTATATCCCCAGCCCTTTTTATTTTTTATTTGGAGAGAGGGGCCCACTAAATTTGTAGGTGGGGGGCCAGAGGGTTAGCTCAGTGGTTCCGGCGCCTGCCTCACAAGTGCAAGGTCCTGAGTTCAATCCCCGGTAACCACATATAATGCTGGGCGTGGAGACACGCCCACCAATAATCAACACCGCATACCACAATGCCGGACGTGGCAGCTCGTGCCTGTAATCTCAGCACTCGGGAGGCAGGGACAGGAGGATTGCTGAGTTCGCAGCGGCTTGCCTGGGCACCATAGTGAGCTCAGGGCCAGCCTGAACTACAAAGCGAGACCCTGTCTCAAAAAGAAAAAAAAAAAATTTGTAGGTGGGGTTTGAACTTGTTACCCTCTTGCCTCAGCCGCCTGCCGCTGCACCCAGCTAGGAAGTTGTTTCTCACAGTTCTAAGCTGAAGGTTCCAGCAGATCCTACACCTGACAGAGGCCTGCTCTCACTCTTGGTTCATGGAGGCCTCTCCTTGCAGAGTTTTTATATGGCAGAAGGAGCACGTGTGCCCCTCGGCCTGTTTCATCAGGACATTAATCCCACTGACAGGGCTGCCTTCAAGGGCTAATCGCTTCCCCAGCCACCACCCCCCAAAACTCACAACACACACGCACTTCCTAAAACATCCCCACTGGGGCTAGATTCTAACAGAAACACACAAGCCTTCAGGTCACAGCGGAAGCTGGAAGCATCCTCAGAAGGACCTTGTCCCAGGCCTCTTCAGCCCTAGACCTCGGTTCCGTTGGGTCCTGGGTGCAGGTGACACTGGAAGAGACACAAACCTGAGCTGGCTTCATCTGCCCCAGCCCTGGTCTCCCTCCAAAGCCCCTGCATAGCCGGTGTCATCAGACCCACACAAGCACCCACAAGGAAAGGCAGCCAGGCAGCAGCCATCAATCAGCACAGGACTCCCAGCCCAGTGCCACCCACAGGGCTGAGGCCGGGCTCTGCCATGGCCCGCTGGTCACAGGTGGGGAGGCTGAGCCCCCCAAGAGGACCTGCGGCTCAACTCACGTCTGTGTCCAGAGCAGGCAGCCGGATCTAAGTCCCCACCCAGAAGCCCTCAGCTGGGCAGCCAAAGTCAGGCAGCACCCTGGCCACAGGTTTCCCAGCTGCCGCAGGCCAGACTCCCTCTGAGGAAAGCACTGAGGTGCTCCTCCCAGGCGGTGGGGAAAACCAGGGAGGAAATGATAGGTGTCCTGACACATAGCACCACAGATGCAGCTCAGCTTCAGCCTCGGGACTTGACTCTGCCACGGCCATGGCGGGCAGAGGGCACAGAACATGGGCACCTGGACTGGGTCCTGGGGCCGCATAGGAACCCGGGGCCTGGTGTATGTGGCTTCACGGGCTCCTCTCTGTGAACTGCTTATGAATACATGCCAAAGCCCGAACATGCTAAAGGTTGGATCTCACTCTGCTGTCTCAAGGCCTCTCCAGAACCCAGCTGGTCCCATCTGCCACCCTCTGCTGCCATGAATAAATAAGTGAATGAATTAATGAATGAGTGCGTGAGTGAATGCCACCAGCTCAAAGTACGGCTGAACAAAGGAGACAGCTTTCAATTGCAGATCCGGCAGACTGTGACAGCAGCGACTTGCTGGGTGTGTGTCACCCCCACCCCACTCCCACCTGACTTTCTTGTTTTTCTTATTTGTGACAGGATCTCACTATGTAGTTCAGGCTGGGCTCAAACCTGAGGTGCGCATCCTGCCTCAACGTCCAGCGTGCTGGGTTGCACCATCACACCGTCTTGGGCAGCCTCATTTTAAAAAGGACATGCTGGGCCGGAGGGTTAGCTCAGTGGTTCTGGCGCCTGCCTCGCAAGCGCAAGGTCCCCGGTAACCACATACAATGCTGGGCATGGAGACTCACGCCCACCAGCAATCAATACCACATACCACAGTGCCGGGTGTGGTGGCTCACGCCTGTAATCCCAGCACTCGGGAGGGAGAGACAGGAGGATTGCTGAGTTCGAGGCTTGCCTGGACTACACAGTGAGCTCAGAGCCAGCCTGAACTACAAAGTGAGACCCTGTCTCAAAAAAAAGGACATGCTGGGGCTAGTGATCTAGCTCAAGTGGTACCATGCCAACCATGGACACACAAGGGCCTGAGTTTGATCCCTGGTACCTCCTGTATTGCAAGTGCATATTAATAAGAAAAATGGTGGTGTACAACCCAGAAAGAAAAACACATGTGGTCATAATAGCCTTTCTTTCTTTTTTTTTTTTGAGACAAGGTCTCACTTTGTAGTAGCAGACTGGCTCTGAGCTCACTATGTAGCCCAGGCAAGCTTCAAACTCAGCAATCCTCCTGTCTCTGCCTCCCAAGTGCTGGGATTACAGGCGTGAGCCACCATGCCCAGCACTGTGGTACGTGCTATTGATTGCTGGTGGGCGTGAGTCACCACGCCCAGCATTTTATGTGGTTACTGAGATTGAACTCAGGACCTTGCGCTTGCGAGGCAGGCGCCGGGACCACTGAGCTAAATCTCCGGTCCATCTTTCTTTCTTGAGACAGGGTCTCACTTTGTAGTTCAGGCTGGCCCTGAGCTCACTATGTATCTCAGGCAAGCCTTGAACGAACTCAGCAATCCTCCTTCCTCTGCCTCCTGAGTGCTGAGATTACAGGCTTGAGCCACCACGCCCGCACCGTGGTATGTGGTACTCACTGCCAGTGGGTGTGAGCCACCACCCCCGGTATTGTTGTATGTGGTTACTGGCGATCGAACCAGGGACTTGTGCTCGCTAGGCAGGCACCGAAACCACTGGGCTAAATCTCTGGCCAACAACAGCCTTTCTAATGCGTGCGTTGCATGTGAGCTTTGTGAAGAGCTTTACAGCTTCCAGCACTCAGGGAGCACCGATTAGCCTGACTGCTGCCCCCCACATTCCCAATGAGGACTCTGTGGCCCAGCTCACCTCACCACGGCTCACCCCCCCCCCCCCCCCCCCCCCCCCCCCGGCCCCCCCCCCCCCCCCCCGCCCCCAGCTGCGGTGGCGCAGGAACCCCAGCCTCCTTTTCAGTGTCCAAAGCCAGGACTCTTGGTCCAGGCTTCCCAAGAGCAAATCCACACTGAGGAGGGCTTCGGCAGAGGCCGCTCTGTGGTTCTGACTCTGGCCTTCCCTCCAGCAAGGGAAGCAAGGCCTCCAGGCCTCTGCTTCAGCTCTTGCGTCTCCCACACACCGCTCCCAGCTTCCGGATGCCTCTTCTTACCGACCGGGACCTGAGCCTGAAGTTCCAGGTTGTATCCACCGGGGCTGGGGGCGCTGCTCTTCCTGAGCCACAGATTTGGGGAAATCTAGGTGGGAGAGCGACTGGGTTGGAATGTAGAGCGGGATCCGGGATCAGCCGGGTATGGGTTATCCTGACTAGGGAAGGGTCTGACGCCAGAGCTTCAGGTCCACACAGGAGACCAGCCGGAGGAAGGCGGGACTTCCGCAAGGTTTTCGGAGACCTCCAGAGGCTGAGGGAGAATAATAATTGTTATTATTACTGCAAATATTTCCCGAGCTCTGACTCTGCCAAGAGCTTCCCTTTCATTACTCTCTCTAATCCTCTAAGCAATTAATTGGCGGTTCTCACTTCACAGATGAGGAGACTGAGTCTCAGAGAAGCGAATCGCCCGTACCAGATCCAGGTAGATGCAGCACAAGGCAGAGACTCAGAGAAGCCACAGGCGGGGGCAGTGTGGACGGAGGCCGCTCAGCAATAAACTCCACAGAGATCTTCCACCCAATCGCTCCTTCCCTTATTCACCACACACCACTTGAGTTCCTCGAGATTTCTACACACACACACTTCCTGTGCCAACCTCCCTACCAAGGCCAGCTATATAATTTTCAAAGTACACCACAAAATGAAGACGCAAAATCCTTTGTTCAGTGATCAAGAGTTTCAGGATGGGTGGGTGTGTTGGCTCACGCCTGTCCCAGCACTCAGAAGGCAGAGGCAGGAGGACTGCTGAGTTCGAGTCTTGCCTGAGCTACATGGTGAGCTCAGGGCCAGCCTGAACTACAAAGTGGCACCCTGTCTCAAAAAAAAAACATTAAAAAAAAGAATTTCAGGATGGTTTCGCTGGCACACACCCTGCAACCCTCAAGGGTGAGAGAGGACGCCAAGTCTGAGCCCAGCCTGGCAATTTAGTGAGGCCATTTCAAAATAAAAATTAAATGAATAAGAGTTAGGCATGTAGCTCTCCATAGAGCTACCTCGTGTTTGATACCTAATGCTGCAAAACAAATAAATGAAAAAGAATTTCAGAACCGCGAGAGCATGGGGACTGGGCGACCACAGAGGTTACTTGGGGGCCCAGCTCTGGCCCCGCCCATGGCTCCTTCAGCCTTCCAGGTATCACTGTTTCTCCATCCCGCTTTCAAATCCTCAAGCCATCTAAGCCTTTCTCCACTATAGGGCTTTGGCTGGGGCCATTCTTTGTGCCGGGAAAGTCTTGGGCATGTTTTCATTGTTCAGGGTTCTGCCCAATGTCACCTGCCTGGTTCCCCAGTTTAGAGTCACCACCCATTCAATGCTTCATGGGAAGGCTATTCGTCACCTTCATGGGGCATTTCGACCTGTGACCTTATGCACATCTGTCAGGTTAGGGTTTAAGTCCACCTTCTCTGCTAGAGCATCAGCTCTGGGCGGGATGGGTTTCCGCCACTCACACCTGTACCCAGTGTGCAATGTGTCCAGTGTCTTTGAACAGCAGTGAGGGAGAGTGAACAACGGATACCTAACCACACACACACACACACACACACACACACACGCACGCCATCTGCCCACAGCTGCACCACTCTGGCTCTGCAGCCCAGACTAGCACGGGGTCTCCAAGTGCAGGCACTCAAGAAGCCCCTAGACAGACAGCTGGGGAGACCAAGAGAAGGGGGCAGGTCTGGAAAGAGGAGAGGATTAAAGGAAGAGGGCTGGAGGAGGGTGAGGGGCCGGGGAGAAGCCAACAGGAAGGAGAGGCAGAAGTGCTGAGCTTGGTGATAATCCCATTTCTTCGCTTTATTAGTGAAACTGATTATTACCATTAATACCTGGCCCTCCCTGGCCCTTTCATCCCTGCTGGTGGGGAGGTTTGAAGATGAGACATGGGGCCCTCAGATGCAACCTCCTGGGCTTCACAACCACCAATTATGCCTAGCAGCCCCTCCAATTACAGGCCAGGGGATGAGGGCCTCAGCCTCAGGGCCTTTCCAGGTGCGAGCCGCAGCTGGCTGTGCTGGCCCGCCCCAGAGAGATGCCACACTGGGGTCGGGGGAGTCCCTGAAAGAGGAACCCATGCCAGGTGGCTGCTGCACAGGAGTCTTGCCCAGCTGGAATTAGAGCCCCCACCCTGGCCTGGGCCCTGCCAGATGGCTGGGGGGGTAGGGGTCGGAAGGGCCCTGGGAAACAACAGGCCACCCCAGGCCCCCTGTCCTGACCAGGGATGGCTTCCTCCCCATCGTCAGGGAGGCCTCTCTCCATCATCAGCACCATCATCAGCCTCCCAAGCACACCTAGTGGGCCCTCATTACCTCCCATCAAGGAGCTGCCCAGGCTGAGTGTCAGAAGCCACCTCACCTAATCCCTCCACACTGAATATAATCTAGAGGCTCTGATGTGACACCAGCAGTCCGAAGATTTCCAGTGAGCTCCACGTTTGTCCTGTCTTTCCGCTGGGATACAACACTGACTCAAATAACCAGCCTGAGTTCCAATCCTCCACCCGAGTCATAGCCTAACCCAGCCAGGCCCCGCTTGGTAAATAATTCCATCGTCTACCATGGCTCAAATCTGAATCTAGAATCATCCTCACCCACGGCCACCTCACCTGAAATTGCTATATACCCTGCCTCTGAGGTCTCCCTCAAAGATATTCCCAAATCTTATTTTGATTTTTTGAGATAGGGTCTTGATATTATAGGCCAGGCTGGCTTTGAACCCTAGGTGACCCTCCTACCTCAGCCTCCCAAGTGCTGGAATTCTAAGTGTGCACCACCAGCCTGGCATCAAATCTTGATTATTATTCTCCATCTGCACATCTGCCATCTTGGCCCAAGCCACTGTCACTCCTCACGTATGTACATGTTTTCCACTCCTAATTTCTGCTCTTACTCATATTCTTTTTTCTTCTTCTTTAGGGGAGGGACGTTGAGACAGGGTCTCACTATGTAGTTCTGGCTGGCCTTGAACTCACTGCAGTGTAGGATGGCCTCAAAGTGTAGTGCTCCTTTTGCATCAGGCCCCAAATGCTGAGATTATTGGGTGCTCCCCAATCCACTGATGTTTTTAAAAATTAACTCTGGCTTTGGAGAGCCAGTAAAAAGCTGGGCGTGGTGGTACATCCCTAATTCCAGGACGCAGAAGACTGAGGTAGGATCGCTGCGAGTTCAGAACCAAACTGGGATAGATAGGAGGACCCTGCCTCAAAAAAACAAGAATACGAGAAAAAAAAAATTTAAACACCCTCCCCCCGGAAAAATATCTGAGTTTTGGGGATGTGCTGAGGCACAAAGACTTGGCCACCGCGCCCTCCCGCCGCCCGGCAACCCAACTGGGCGGGTTCTTCCTCGGGAGCGCAGGCTCTGGCGCCACCTAGCGGGCGCCCTGCAAGAGCGGCATCCCGGCCGCCCGACCCGCCCCTGCGCTCCGCAGCCCCACGCCGGGCCCCGACGTGCGGGGCGCGGGCAGAGCTGCACCGCAACGGGAGAGTGGGGACCCCGGTGCTCCCGGCTCCCGCCTGTGCCTGTGTGTGCGCCGCTACCTGGCGAGGGCGGCCGAACCGTGCTCTGCGCAGCCCCGCAGCGGCGCTCGGAGCCCATCGGCGCCGTGATCCGCTGAGCAACGCGGCACGCGGCCCCGAAGCCCCCGGAGCCCTGCCCTGCTCGGGTTGCGCTGCAGCTAGTGCGGCACCCGCGGGGAGGCGCTTCCGCCGGTGCAGCCTCCGCCCTCGGCCGCCCACCGCCCCGAGCCTCGGCCGACGCCCCCGCCGCGGGCTCCTCTTCCGGCCTGTCTGCCCCAGACCTCGGCCCCTCCCCGCCCTGCACCCGGCCGCCCGCTTCCCCCTCGTGGGCGCTTCGGAGGCGCGAGGTGACCCCTCGAGCCCGGCACCCGAGGACGGTGGCTGGAGGACGGCGCAGGCGGCCCAGCCGGAACCGGGTCCTCGCGCAGCGGAGGAGGCGCCAGCCTCTGAGCTCTCTCAGGACCGCAGCTCCGCCTGGGAGTCCATGTGGTGAAGACGCCCAGTGGTTTTCCCTTTTTTATAGCAAGAGCTTTATCGGTACCTTTTAGGCGCACAGAGTGATAACACTCCCCACAGAGAGTGTTCCCCTGGGCTGGGCACATCTGCCCTATTTCCATCCCCTGCCCTGACCCATCTCCTCTGCCTCTGTATAAAAACTTTGTTTCCCTTCCGCTTTCACTTTTTTCCTTTTCTCTTCCTTCCTTTCTTCTCCCTTATTCCTCTTCCCATTTAAATAATTTCTTCCTATTTTCCAATATCTATTATACACTTTAGTTCTTATTTCTACTTTCAGCTACTCAGCCAGAGAAACAATGTGGTATTTATTTCACTTAAGAATCTGGTCTCAAAAAAAAAAAAAAAAGAATCTGGTCTCATGGTGCACTCATTTACTTATAAATGTCGGATCCTTATCCTTCTTTATGGCAGAGTAGTACTCTATGCTGTAAAAAGACCCACATCTTCTTTATCCATTTGTTGGTTGTTGGGTATTTGGGCTGCTTCCAAGGTTTACCTATTACAAACTGAGCTGCTATAAACGTGGGTGCACACAGATTGCTGTGGCAGGACGCTTGTAATTCTTTCATGAATGTACCCAGCAGGGAAGTAGCAGGTTCAAATAGGACCTCTAATCCTAGTTTGTTTGTTTGTTTGTTTGTTTGAGACAGGGTCTCGCTTTGTAGTTCAGGCTGGCTCTGAGCTCACTATGTAGCCTAGGCAAGCCTCGAACTCAGCAATCCTCCTGTCTCTGCCTCCCGAGTGCTGGGATTAAAGGAGTGAGCCACCACGCCTGACTCTAATCCTAGTTTTTTGAGGAATCTCCACGCTGATCTCCACAGTGGTTGTTAGATCTCCAACGGCAACGAACAACCATGCCACATGTCAAGCAGCCTGACAGAAGGTTTTATTTAGGGGGGAAGAAGTGACTCCTGCACTGGAGAGGGGGCAGTTGCAGAAGCAGAAGAACAAACGAGGGATGGTCTTATATAATCTTGGGTTCAGGGGACCTAGGTAAGGGCTAGAGTGAGGTAACTTTTAACCTATCACAAGCTACATTGCCTTCCAAGGTTTTTCTTGCTGCAGCTCAGTGGGGTGGAGCTACAGGGAGGTGAAGGAGTCAGAAGCACCATATATAAAATAGAGGGCCATAACCCTATCAGTGGTTGCACCAGTCTACATTCTTACCAACAGTGGAGGAGGGATCCTTCCTCCCCACAGCCTCACCAGCATTTGTTATTGGCTAATTTTTTTTTTTTTTGAGACAGGGTCTCGCTTTGTAGTTCAGGCTGGCTCTGAGCTCACTATGTAGTCCAGGCAAGCCTCGAACTCAGCAATCCTCCTGTCTCTGCCTCCCAAGTGCTGAGATGACAGGCGTGAGCCACCACGCCCGGCACTGTGGTATGTGGTATTGATTGCCAGTGAGCGTGAGTCTTCACGCTCAGCACTGTGTGTGGTTTCTGGGGATTGAACTCAGGACCTTGCACTTGCGAGGCAGGTGCCGGAACCACTGCTATCAATAAATTAGCCCTTGGCTAATTTATTGACAGCAGTCATTCTTTGTGGAGTGAGATGGAATCCCAGTGTTGTTTCATCTGCATC
>PVIC010026868.1:0-24247 GCA_004025085.1 Thryonomys swinderianus
CACACAAGTTTAATCTTAATATTCCTAATTCAAAGACAAGGAATTGTTCAAGATTTAGCAAAATTATGTTTAAATTTAAAATTATGTTGAAATTTTGCAAAGGGTTTCAAGACATATAAGACAAAACAATAAGCATCAATACTCTCACATTCTAAAATAAACTGCTACCCACTTATTGTGGGCTTAAAAAACGAGGATATTTTAAACAAGGTATGCAAACTTTGAGCAACATTAAGGAAGTAAAAATGAGGTAAGAAGCCATTTGAAAAAAATGCTCAGTGTATATGCCTTCCCCACATCACCTCAAACCTGACAGTAAGGTTTCCAGGAGGCACTTACAGTGTCAGGCAGCTGTCTCTGAGGTTTAGGAGACATAACAGATGGTTTTATAACTCATAACTGAAAATGACTCCCTTGGAACGTCTACAGTAAGACCCCCAACAGTAGCAAAACAACAATATTTACCCTCTTGCTCAGCCCCTTCCCAGACTGCAATTCTAAGTTGGTTCAATCACGGTGTGATTTTTCTCACACATCACTCAGGATCTGTTCATTTTTCCCCCTTTACTGAGTTTATTGACATATTTTAGGCATACATTATGGTCACATGAAAGAATGAGAATTTGCACCTTACACTATCTTGTAACTCTTCACCTCTATATACATAAGCTTTGTTTCCACTTTTCTGTTGTTTTTACCATCAATTTTTTCTTTCACTTCTTTACTATTCTGTTCATTCTTTTTTAGCTATTTTTGTTACAGTTTAAATAGTCCTATTGTTACATATTCAAGTCCAGTGGTCTTTTTTGTTGTCTCTTATCAGTCATAGTTCTTACCCAGTCAAATTTTGAAATAAATTACTGTTTTTCATGTCTATAATTCAAGCTTACATATTTTACTATATCTACTTTCTCTCATCTCATAAATTCAGGTTTGCCTGTTGTTATAATCTCACATTCCCACATGTAAGTTAAGAAATCTCTGGCTAACTGATTTATTGCAAACTTGGGACATGGTTGATATTCAACAAATATCATCCATGAGTGAGATAAAATTATTGCTAGAAGTCAATTATTTGGCCATTATTTTAGCTTAGCACTGAGGGAGGAATCCTAGAGTTAATACAAATTATTACTTCAATCTGCCATTATACTTTTAAGTAGCTTATGATTATATATTTTAATCTCAAATTTGATCTAATGTCTTTTAGAGCAAATTATGTTTTGGAGTTATAGTCCCTCCACAATTATTACTGCAGTGCCTGTTTCATAATGAGATGAATACACTAAAGAAAAATTATTTTTAATTTTAGCTTTGCTTTATTCTGGGGTCCCAGTTTCCAACACTGGTCATTTCAACAATCAGCAAATAAATTAACAACAACAACAAAAAGCAGCAACAAAAACCTAAAAGATAATACCAGTTCTCCATTTATGCCAACTCACTTCAGTTTTTCATTTTATCATACTAGCTCTTTTGCATGTTTTATCTACTCCCAGTTTTTTTCTTATTCTCAATTCTTTATAATGTATTTCACTTTTATACCTTTATGTTTGTATATTTCTTTTTGTAATATGTGATACTGACGGGTATATTTATTTTCATCTTACATGACTTGTTCTGCACTCATACAATTTACTCTGCTTTCATTTTTTAGCCTCATTACATTTTTAAAGTCTATATGTGTTGTTATATATACCATCAGTTGATGTAATCACTGTATTTGTCCCTTGACCTATTTGTTCTCCAGCCAATGAAGATGGATAATTATAACTCATATTTTTTCCCAATGTGATTAAGAAGAAGCCCATGAAACATATACAAAAATGTTTAGACAATATTAAAGGTCTCTCTGCACATGTAAAGTAGGATGCAGAGGACAATGGATGTACCATTATAACGTTCAAAAGGTCTGGATGGAGCCTTGCTGGTTCAGAAAGTCATAGGGAGCAAGCCGTGTCCTGGAGATTGCCCCAAAAGTACCACGAACCATACTGCAAATTAACTTTCTCAAAGTGTCTTTCTGATAAACAGAACACCTACGGTTATCATCAATTTGCACTAAAAGTTAAATTAATGATGAGAATTCTACATTTCAGTATAAGGCAGAACAAAGAAATTTAGATAATCAGCTGATGGTTGAAAAGTATAGGAAAGACTGACTAGGCTTATTTACTCAAAATAAAAGGATAAGTACATGTCCTCAGTATGGAGGCCCGTGCCTCCTTCCTTACATTCCTTTCCTAACTCTTAGAAAACCAATATCCTATGATTTGGGGTAATTATTTCTTTTTTTTTCCTTTTTAGTTTTACCAAGTCACACTAACTAAAATATAATTTAATTTTAATGTTTGAGCTTATAAATAGAATCATCCTACATATATTTTTGAACACTCTTCTTCCTTTCACTGAGGTATAGGAACTTTCAGTGTCATTTGCTGTAACTCACTTGTATCATTGTTCTCTAACTTCTATATGTGTGAACATATCATAATGTACTGGGTATTCTGTTGAGAGAAGCTGTATTTTGTTCTTAGCTTTGACTCTTAAGAAAAATGGCACTACATGTTATCTATGATTTTTCCTGCTACCCATGTGAGAGTTTCTAGGCTGTATTACAAGGGCTTGACTTTCCACTATAGGATATATGCATCATAACCATACTAAACACTGGCAGGAAATTTTCCAAAGTATTTGAGTTATCAGAACCAAGTCCAGCTTCATGCTACATAATAGCCCAATTATAAGCAATAGATGTAGAGAGAGGAAGATCATTTATTTAAAAAGCTGTCTCAATCACAAAGATGGAAGACTCTTATTACTGGCCTACCTGGCTGGGAAGCTGACTTAGGAGTGGTTTACACAGGCGGGTGATGATGGTATTCCCGGAAAAGGGTGCTTTCTTACAGCAAATGAAGGTGGATCTCAGACCAGGTATCACTTTCTCACAGCAGGTGCAAATATGGTAACAAGTATATAGTTATGAGATGGTTTTTAGCTATGAAAAAAAAAAACTTTCAAAATTCAGTACCCGTTCATGATGAAAAGTCGTAGCAAAACAGATAGAAAGAGGAATTTCTCAAATTGATAAAGAACACTGACAAACTATGGTTAGCATTATACCTGGCTTTAAAAATTGCTAGACTAAATAAATTTAGCAAAGCTTCTTTGAGCAAAGAATGGTTGTTGCAGTAGGAGGTAATCAAAACCAGAGGTAGCCAGAGAGCTCTAGTCCTGTGGTGTGGCCAGTGATCCTTTACAGACTGAAGGCAGAAGTAAAGTGAAAAATTACTTGATTGATGACAGCTAAGCATTTGTCTTATTTGAGTGTGGTCTGAAGAGAGGTCTCTAGTTTTGGAAGGAAATGGATTTACATGGTATCTCTCATGACCCCATGCTGCCATAGACCTTAATGAAGTTTCTTCATAAAAATAAGTTAAAAGGTTGGTACTAAAATAGAAGTTGTTTGTATAAATTCTAGATTTTATTCTGGTCCTGATCTAGGGGGTTGTGTGGCTACGCAGATACTACATGGGTAATATTGCCAGCTGTGGTGGCACTTGCCTCGAATCCTAGAACTTGGGACTGTGGCCAAAGGAGCTCCATGAGGTCAAGGCCAGCCTAAGGCTACAAAGTGAGTTCAAGGCCAGCCTGAACTACACAGTGAGATCCTGTCTTGTTGGCCCAATCCTGTTTGGAAAAATTAATTGGATAGAATTGGGACTATGACTGGGCCAAGCTTTCCTGTGTAAAGACCAGCTACGACATAACTGGACCTGAGGATTTAACTCTTTATCTTCACCTCTGGGAACAACAAAGACCCCAGTGGCCCCAGGTCCATGCCAGAGCTACTCTGGGACCTTCATGTATGTAATTTTTCATTATCTAATATGTAGAAATACGTTGCCCTCTGAGTGATCCGTTACATTGCTCACTCTGGATATACTGAATAATAGGTGCAGCAAGCTAGAGTCTGTCAGTTTTGCTGCCCAGGGTAGCATGAATCAGGCCCACACTCAGCTTCTTCTCTAAGTCTCATTTCTGCCTATTTATTAATTATTTCACCTTGTGGTGTTGGGCTCACAGGAGACTAGAATTTAACTGCAAAGGTTCTAATTACATTCCTTTGCCCTGTTCCCTACACTGTCTCAAAAATTATATATAGACATATTGGTAGTTTTGAAAACTATGGCATATTTTATTTCATGATTATTAGCCATAGTTCTAAATTTTTTTTTAATTTGTAGGGAAGATACATTAGTAGTTCAATAAAGTTGAGTTTAAAAGTGTGAAATTGTATCCTCTATGTTATGAGAAGTTATTTAAAATATGGTGATATTTTTAGCTTTACTTGCCAACTTTTCATCTGTAAATGTATTTGTTTCAAGCTTGTTCAGGGTTAGTAAAATAAACAGTTTTAACTTGGAGGTCTACCCTACAGGACTCCATCACAGATATTTGTTGTTTTATTTTAATTCATAATGTTGCTCATTTTTTCTCAAGAATCCTTTTTTTTCTTCAGTTAACATTCATGATTATAACACACCTTCTATTCTCAAATAACTTATTCAAATTAAGAAAAGAGTCATAGAATACAGATAATCAATTCCTCTAGGCTTAACTTTATAGCCTTATGTTTGAATTATCCACTATTTCAATTTCTCTTTTCCGGAAATTAAGTATACAACTTTTATTTTCGGTTATCATGATTTTTCTCACAGCTGTCTTCTAGAAGTTCTAGCAACTGAATAACTGATACTTTTATTGACTCTTGTCTTATTACCAAAATTTAAGAAATATAGCCAGGCATGGTAGCTCATGCCTGTAATCCCAGCACTCGGGAGGCAGAGGCAGGAGGATTGCTGAGTTCGAGGCTTGCCTGGACTACTAGTGAGCTCAGGGCCAGCCTGAACTACAAAGCAAGACCCTGTCTCAAAAAAAATTAAGAAATATGTATAGGTTTCACATCCATCTATGTTCTGATGAAAGCATAAAATATCAAAGATTTAAATTATGAAACCAGTACACAGAACTGTATAAGGAGAAATGAGACACAGTAGATTTTTATTTGGATGACTGAATTTTTGGCTTATGAAAATACAAATATATTTCCCAAAATGTATAGATTCATAAAAGTATGAAAGTCTCTTACAGAAATAATAAATTAATTCAAAGAAAAATCACAGATCTGTTCATTTAATTTGATTATTAAAGATTGCATTTAGAAGAACAACTACAAGCTAGTGAATTTAAAACTAATTGGTCTTCATTAAAAACTTGTCATAAAATACTAACCCATCAAAAAAAAAAGCAGATTAAACCAGGCATGGTGGTTGACAGCTATAATCCCCAAACTCGGGGAGCAGAGGCAGGAGGATTGCTATGAGTTCAGGGATTGCCTGGGCTACATAGTGAGCTCAGAGCCATCCTGAATTACAAAGCAAGACCCTTAACCCCCCAAAGAAAAGCAGACTAAAACACACAAGTGGAATTATTTTTCCCTTTGTCAGTGGGATTGTATTAAAGTTCCATTGATATTACTCCTAAAATTTGGGAAATTGTTGCTTACAGAATTTTCACTTTCAGAGTGAAAAACTGAGAAACCAGTTTAAGGATCTTAACTGCCCAATAGAAATTTTCATCTTAACAAAAGTAATTGCAGTGTTGTCATCATTTACCTTCCTGACAAACTTTACAGAAGCATAGGGTGCTTAACCATTTACCTTATTCATAATTTTTTGGCTTTATTTGTGTCATTATCAATTGTTTCAGAAAGAGATTTCAAAATTTTAAGTGTTACTCTTTGGGTCATTGTTGATAGATGTGACTAAAATTACTTACAAAAAGCCCCTGGTTAATAGGTACTAGAATCTTCTTGATGAATAATCTAAAATATTTTATCCCTTTAACCCTTTGAAATTTCCAGCTGTCATATTTCTTGCAGAAATCATTAAATCTATTAATTTAGCTTGATATCACAAGTTTCTCCTTTCACATCCTCTTATTTTGTTTAATGAATAGAAAATACAATAATACATTTTTGAACTTTTACCACTTAGTCTTCCCTTTAGAAAAAAAAAAAACTGTTGTGGATGAAGATGTAGGTTGAGAATGTCCACATTAGTAGAGTATATGCTTAATATCTTCAAGGTCCTGGGTTTAACATACACCACAAAACTAAAACTAAGCAAAAACACAAATTTTGGCTGAGAATAGGCAATGTAGTATCAAAGAGCTTTAAGAAACAAATTTACCCCTATTTTTCAACATCTTCATACAGTTAAATGAATCAGTATTAATGATGACATCTCTATCACTGCTACCAAATGATTTTCATTGTGACAATACCCTATAACCACCGAGTTCACTGTAACCTAGAGTCCAACTCTACCCAGGGCCTGAGCATAGGCCCTCAGGGATGATGATCATCAGCTACCATGCTCTGTTGGTATAACTCTGATGACAGAGCCTCATAAATGTCAAGAGCAAAATCAATCCACCTATCTATGTACATTTTTCATACTATATAGATAATTTTATATAATGTACAATAGAAATAATCTGCTCTATGTTTATAGTTTTACCATTAAATGCATCAGTTTTAAAAGGGCAATTATGGAGTTATGCCTAACTTTGTGATCACTTTTCATCACACATTTTCCATCCAAAGCACAGTAGTGATCTCTCCTTCTATGTTCTAATTTAAGAACCATGGTACAAGCACACGTTCTTTAAAAGGTTTGCCCTTATCATAGCACAAGATCTCAAAATCTCTCACTTGCTTTCAGAAGAAATAACTTCAGAAAAGAAAAAGAAAATAGTTCTTTAAGACTAAATTTTCTCCCCAGTACACTCTAGGAGTGTACACTTCTAATCCTTTGTAAAAGTACTCCTGAGCCTCTGCCTAAAGGTCTCTGTTTCCTGCCACTTTCCTGATATTGATGGCCAGTGGCTATTTTAAGCACATACAGTTACTTCTGCCCTTCTAGCTTAGGTACCAAATCATTAACTCTTGTTGTAAAGATCAAGAGACAAAGAGGAACAAAATCCATCTTTGGGCTCACCTTGTGAGGAATATCCTCTCGTGTATCAAAAGAAAGCAGTGTGCTGCGCATTTAAACCTCCTCTCAATTCCAAGGGAGTTGCAGTTTGGCCTTGACTGCTAAGGCTTCAGCTGAGCAGAAAGCGTGGACCCCGCACTGTGTGCTGATGGGCTATGCACACCTCGGCTGGCAGCAAACAACTAAGTGCAGTGTTTTAGTGCCTTCTGGTGTTGGTGCCTAGAAACGCAGTTGGCATAACTCACACCATGTTTAGTATGCAGCATGCACTGATCTTTCTCTTATCTGTAAAGAATTCAATCATAACGGACAAATATGAATCAACATAAAAACATAGTCACTGTTGAAAGCAAGTGAAACTTGAACTATAGCTTTATAAGCTTTGGATCATCAAGTTTCTATTCAATGTGCCCAGTGTTTCTGTGGGGAAAAGATTTTGAACAAATATAGTGTATAACAGATTCTCTCTAAAACTGTGCTAGATAAATAAGTATAGAGAAAAACCTGTAATTTCTTGAGAGTTCTTTTACATTTTAGTGTTTTGTAGAAATATTAGCCATATATAATCAAGAAAATAAAGTGACCAGAATTACTTCGTACATTTTTCAAAATTATTTTTCCTGTTTCACAGATTTGAAGAAAACTCAGAAAATCCAGATTAAAAGCAAAACACTAAAATAAAAACATGAAAGTGTTTGACTTGTGTTTTTATAGGATTGTCAACAGCCTGAATGAGCATTTTTATGCTCTGCAAGGAGATTAGGAGGAACCACCAAAATCAAGTTAATGCTAGAACTAAACAGGCTGAACTTACATAAAAGACCAAAGCAAACACATCCTAGTACAGTGAGGATCCATTTAGTTAATGAGTTTTTCCAATGAGCTAAGGAGCAGCTTCATCAAACCTCTATAAGGTGTCAGTTATGCATCTTTATGAGTATCTTTAGGATCGTATAAATGTAAAAATTAAAATGCTTCCCAAGACAGACACACAAATTACATACAAATTAATTTCTCTGGAAAGATGCCCTACAACATTTAAAGTGCTTCATGATATAAAAATCTACCCTTTAACATGCTACAGGAAAGAAAAAAAACTAAAGTTAATCACACCATCTAGAATCTGATCATTAATAAGTTTGAGAAACATGGGTTATTTCAATATTCCTGGGCATTTTATCCTATTTCACAATGCCATAACATCTTTGCTATGTAAAATAGGCATGACATTGATTATATACTTACCCTTGTGCTAAGAAATATCATATTTTAAGTTTCTCTGATGTACAATTTGAATTGAAATTGAAATTTTAAATTCAAAAGATAAAAAATAAAAGCTTTTGGATTTGGAACCTAAAACGTCACAGTTATGTAGCTTTTAATTAAGTAAAGAACAAAGAAATTACCAGTTCTTTATTCAGAATAATGTAAGCCATCGTTACTTTTAAGACACAACCATTTTCTTAAAGCAACTGTGCTTTAATTTACATTTCCTCTCAGAGATGGGATCTGATACACGAGGATCTTTACAAAAAACCAGGAAAGAACAGAGAAGGCCCTTGGATCCCTCTGCAGGAACCTGTCCTGTGCTCTAAGTTCCTACCCAACATTTAATCTCTTTCCAACATCCAGTATCTTTTGCTCCCTGGTCACTGGCCCCTTGCAGGCATCCACTCATGAGACACTAGCTGTGAACTGCAGGGGCTCTTTTTTAGCACCCTCAGAGCCTCGTGATCCTTCGTGACTCAGCCTACCATCTCTTGGCCACATCTTCAAGTTGGCTTCAGTCTAGACCATGCACTTCAGTCACTGACTTAAAGTTACACTGTTGGATTCTACAAAAACTCTGTGAGACCTGCAGGTTACAAACACAGAATTCTGTCCCTATCTCATTAGAAATTTCTAAAGCCCTTCTAGGCCACATGGAAACTTGAGAAGACTAAGCATAAAAGAACACTTTCTATTTTTTCTTTTTGTCTTTTACCCAAATGCCTTGCTACCACTTTCAACTGCTGTGATTGTCCTATTGCTCACTGAACGGGGATCTCTCCCCAGTTCACTAATGTCAGTTGCAGTCTCCACCCCTTCACCTCTTTGCACAAGAGCTTTCTGCGTTCTCTGTCCCACTGAGAGGAATTTCCCTTATATTATAATCTGCTCCTACTGCAAAGTCATTCACACAGACACACACCACTCTTATACTTCATAACACAAAAAAACAATGGCAAGTATGCCAGGAAAGAAACGTGGTCACCAAAGGGAAGAAATATCTGGAGTTATGTCTACTGAAGTAAATCTGTTAGCTCAACACCCTTTCTTAGTACTAGGTATTGCAGCACACAATGAAAGAACTGTAAGAAAGACTAAGCTATTTATTCTTGGTGTCTGATTTTTTCCCTTTATTTCTCCTTGTAAGTTTTTCTATGAGTGCCTACCTAAGGCCCTTATTTGACTGTCGTTAAATATTTTTAAAACATTAGGGCAACCTCCACGCTGTGTTGGCATAGGAAACCTAATTTATGTTAGTAAAAATCATCTAGATTTTTGTGTTAAAATGAAAGACATTATATTTATGAATGAAATATATTTTTACTTATTTTAGAATTGTGCTTTTCTTGAATATATTCATCAAAAAATAACATTAGTCACTCATATTTGCTAGGGATCTAGATACTATCTTTGGTTATCATGAAAATGTCTGGTCTGTATCATATTATTTTAGCTAGGCATTGGAAGCTATATTAAAAGACATGTGCATGATGAAATACAGCGTTCATGTACATGTTCCAGTACTATCCCATGCATGACTCTAGTTTAGAAGGAAACGAATAGTAACAAAAACTGCAAAAGTCAAGCAACTTCTACTTGGCTGGTTTCATGAGCAGCCACAAGGTCTATCTTTCATCCTCGAAGTGTGTATCTCCATGTTCCAGAAGTATTCGACATAGCATATGGTAGGAGAATGTTGTTCGATCATGGAAGCGCACCATAATTCAGGGTATGGATATCAAGCTCAGTGTCTCTGAGGTTCCTAGGCCACAGCTGCTAGTATCCCTTCCCTTGCACAGCTAGGGTATTATCTTCTAGCTATATTCCTGGCCCTAGATAGATTATTCCCCAGGACGTATTGCAAGCACTTCCACAGGGATTTTTCTATAGTAAAATTCTGACTATAGAAGACCAAATTCTTATAGTCCTTAGACACGTATTAAAGGTCTCATATTAATCCAGCAGGCTCTTCCTTCTCTATTTGCTCATTTTTAGTTATACTTTATTTTGGTCATTGTTCTGAATTCAATCATTAGCAACTTTACTATTCAAGAGCAGTGTGTCTACTGATTCCTGAAGAACCTCCTGATCTCAAAACTGTACTCTAACAAGTTTCTTAAGTAATTCTTTGGTACTTTAAAGTTTGAAAAGCACTAGCTTCTATGAAATTAATATGTCCAACAGCTACATGTCCTCTGCTCCTATAAAACACACAGAAGAATGTTCTGTTAGAGGTGGTTCTTGCATGGTGTGGCGGAAAATGCATATAAGCTAGGCACTTCAGAGGCTGAGGCAGGAGGATCACTATGAGTTTGAGGTCACAATGAATTCAATCACAATGAATTCAAGGTCAGCCTGAATGACACAGTGAGACCTCGTCTCAAAATAAAAGGGAGAGGATTTAGAATGCAGTTCTCACACACAGCGGATTGCAACAACTAGCAGAGTTTCTCCTTCTAACCTTCTCTTTATGCTCTTTACTAAGCCTAAGAAATAAAGCAAGACAGACAAGCAGCTGTGGCCCAGGACAGCATACAGACCTGCATCACCTGGAGCAGCCTCATGTAACACGGTAACAAAGGTTGAGGCACCAGAACCCAGACACTTCTCCTGACATAAAGACACTAGGCTCAGGAACCTGATTCATCCACTAACAGTAACCACGGGGACTATTTGTTGTTTGTTTTGGTGCTGTGGATGAAACCCAGAGCCTTTAGACTATATCCCCAGCCCTTTATTGTATTATTTTGAGATAGGTTCTTGCTGGGTTGCCCAGACTGGTCATGAATTTGCCGTCTTCGGGCATCAGCCTCCCTGGGTGCTGAGATGACAGCCATACACTCACTGTGCCATGTTCTCTGCTGTTCTTAACACTAATCACTCTGTAGTAAGAAAAGGCTGTGTGTGGCATGAGCGCTGTACTAACATGAACAAGATCACATTATTCTCCAACCTGAAAAATGAGTCAACATCTGCCAGAGTGATTTTATTTCTAGATGCTTCTAAAATTTCTAAATTATACTCCAGCAAGTCCATTTTTATGATTATCTTAATGCTTTACTTTTCTAATAATTTTGTGACAATTTTTTGACATTCTGTTGAGTTTAAAACAATCCATTTGGGATTAATTTGTTTTAGTTGACAGAACTTTTTGTGTTTGCATAATAATCTAAAAATCCCAAAAGAGAAATGGTAAAATCTGTAAGAATAAAGTTCAAGTGCATGTGCCTAACCAACTGCAAATTACTATATATAAAATTATTAAAGCATATATTATAAAATCTTAAAGTATATATAGCACTTTAAAATAGAAAGGTTGTTTTTTAGTTTCACTTTTAAAAATATTTTTTATTTCTTAAATAGCTATGACTAAACACTAAAAAAAGTTAGTGTTCTGTTCCGTATTTTCCTAAATATTTCAGGGGACCTCAAGTATCAGATTAAATCATGTTCATTTAGATTATTTATTTTCAAATTATGAAAATACATTCATGGTGCTAAATTTACTTTTTATGACTTTTAAAATTTTTTCCAAATAGAGGGTAAATGAAGTGTTGGAAAATCAATCTTAGAAGCACATGGTATACAATAAAACATTAAAAAAATTAATTTCAAAAGTTATTTAATAGATAAAATATTTGTATTTACTTTATTAGCATTTATTAGTGGAAAATTGGGGCTGCAGATGTACATAGTTTACTTTTAAATTTTTTAAAATATTTTATCTTTTTTGAAAATAATGCATTTGTCTTTAAAAAGGCTTTACAATCACATGTAAGGTTTACCAGTAATTGTACACTTCATATATTCCATACCAAGCTCCGTACTGCTTAGCAATTTTTATTATATTTTATTTGTGTATCTGCTCTACTAGTATCATTTAGTAATTTTGTGGAATTAAATGATATTTACAGACAATTAAAAACTAAGTAAATGTGTATGATTGGTTGTAGGATTCAGATGCAGTGGTAGAGGGTTTGCCCAGCATGCAGAAGGCCCGAGTCCAATACCCCACAGCACAAAAAGAAGAATACCATAAATGTACTCTCATGAAAAATATGATGATAAATGGCATTAATTTGGTTAAACACTTATATAAACTCCTTTGACTATTCAGACAGGAGAGAAGTTTGAAACTAATTTTCATTTTTATAATAAATAGTTTTGTTTTCTTTCTCTATTTTCTCCTTAAATGTCTTTCTTCTTCCTTAGGTTTCCAAACTTCTTTGGTTATTAACATTTTAAAATTATTTAATGACCCGAATAACATAAGAATGCAACCTATCTGCCTATTAATCAGGGTACAGATTCTCAAGTCTTGGGATCAGTAGGACAAACCAACCATTATTTCTTGCCTCACAGTGATTTTTACCAAATCACCCACCAAAAATCTCTTTTCACATAGATATTACAACCTAAGAAGGATATGATAAAATCTACAATTGAAAACAAGGTACATATGTACACTCTTTTCCAATCTCACTTTCTCTTTTTAACTCTGTATGTGTCTCTGAGTTCCTCTTTTAACTACCTTGTAACGTCACAACACACATCTGAAAGATACCCAAAATCACGGTATGTTCTTCAAAAACATGGAACAGTCCAAGTGTCCATAAGAGTGGGTAAAGATACACCAAATCATCTCAGCACTCAAGCTGGCTGCCAGGAATTTAAAGGACTCTATTCTTTCTTTAACCCTGAAATTATACAATATTGGGAGAATAAATAAAAGTGTTGATCTCTTGTAATTAAATATGTTTGCTTATAAGGAGTCCCTTTACTAGTAATCTCTGCAGTTTAGCTATGCTTTCTACATATTTCATTAAAATAGTCTCCAGCTATTTTCATTGCATTTTCTTATAAAATATGTACCCCAAATCTATTTATTGGATCGACACTCTATCTCATGGAACTCTTACAACTTCTGCCTTCCTTCAAATCAAAAGAAGCTCATTATTTTTTCCACAACCGAAAAAGATTCTGAAGTTATTTTTCCGTCTTACTCCTGGATAAGAGCCCCATCCATATGTTTTCATTCAACCTCAATCTCTTCCCGGTTTTTGGATTCAGTCACATTTGGAGTGAGATCTTAACATGTGAACTTTGGGACCACCCGGTTTGGTCCTTAACAAGTGTACATATGTACATTATTTTTTATCTCACTTTTCTCTTTTTAATTCTATATATGTCTCTTAGTTACTTTTTAAAACTGCCATTGTAGCATGTACTCTTTCATATTTCATTGCATATAGTTTAGATTTTATTGAAATTGTTTGGAAAAGGGAAATAGTTCCCTTATAATTATACTTTTCTAAAGAATGTTGTTTGCTATGGTATTTATAATTTATGTTATAGAATCTCCCCATTAAATTAACTTGATTTTATTTCTGCTTGATTAAGCAAAAACTAAAGACAGATACTTCAAATTTTTCATAATACCGGAAGAGAAATTTGTAGATTATAATCAAGCAAAATAATTATTTTTATTGTTGTTTAGATTTTGCTCATGAACACAGGGAAACTTCTGTGAGTATATCCTTTGGGGTTGTGGGGTGGGTAAAGGAAGAGGAAAAAAAGAGAAGTAAATTGTGTCATACACTGGTACAAATTCTCAATATTGAGTGTGATCATTTTATATATATATATATATATATATATATATATATAATGTACCAATAAAGATTCAAATTTAAAAAAAATGTTTAAAAAGAAATCAATATCCACACTTTCACGACAGACAGAAATATGAACAACTCATGAAAAATGGTTTTCAGAAAAAGGGCATGTTATTTTTACCTTTAATAACTATTACTGACTTGTGTTCCAAAGAAAACTAAGACATTTATATCTGTAATATTTGAACACACCAATTTCCCCACGTCTCAGTTCTTGTTGCTTATTAGAAAGGTAAAAATTATATTTAATGCTTTAACTTTATATCTTTGACTTCATTTGACTTAAGCACTGTGTCATAATTTTGCCAGACACTCGATTTTTTCTTAGTTACTTACTATTTATATCTTTCACATTTTACTAAAAGATTTTTATTTACACATATAGAAAATACTTATGCTAGTTACACTAAACATATATTTGTTATAAAATTTTTCACAGATATCTTTTCAAACTTTACTTGGCTGACTTTTGCCATAGAAATCAGTCATACTTTTTTTACTAAATTTATTTTATCTTCCAAATAAATCACATACACTTAGTCTTATTATTTTTCTTTGAAAATAGCTAGCTATCATTTTATTTTATGGTTAAAGTTTCAGGTAGGTTTTGTTGTTTTAGGTGGTGTAATAATGAAGTTTGTCCCTGATTTTCCTGAAATGACCAGTTATACTAATTTCATTTATTTTATAGACCATCTTTTACAACATAGTTTCTATATTAAATTTGTCATTGTTTTCATTTCTCATATGCATTATAGTTACTGTGTGTCTGTATGTCCTGTTCTATTGATCTACTTGTTAATTTGTGTGAATATTGTTTTGCTTACAATATAACATAATAAGATGACCCCCACACCCAGTAGCATGGTGGTAACTAATTTTTTACAAAATCCAACCTGTGAAATATACCTAAGTCCAGAGCATAAAATTCCCAACAGGTCTGATTTAAATTTACCAGTATAGTGACTCTTCCTAACCACTAGGAAAATAAATACATAAAACTGGTAATTGACATTTTTTTAACATTGTAGTTATTTACTCATAGAAAGTTCAGAATATATATGTGAGACTGTATTTCATATATCTTTCTTTGTCTTTTTATTTCAGTTGACACATTATAATTGTATATATTAAAGGTTTACAACTGAATGTTTTTAAATGTGCATATTTTGTGAAATGACTAAATTGAGGTAATTGACATATGTATCATCACCTTATGTGCCTATCATTTACATTAGAACACACACAGTCTGCTGTCAGATATTTTAAAGTACACAATATATTGTTTTTGTATTAGTTTTCTATCACTGTAATAAAATACCTGAGGAAAAACAGCCTATGAAGAGGAAAGATATATTTAGTGGATGCCTTCAGAGGTTTCAGCCCCTGTGTTGGTTACCTCCATTGAATGTGGGCCTGTGGCCAGGTGCCTCATTGCAGCAGGAATGTGTGGGAAATGAAACTGCTCGCCTCAGGGCAGCTGGGGGAAGAAAAGAAAAGATTCAAGGTTCCAATATCCCTGTCAAAAGCATGCTCTCCTGACTTATCTTCCCCCAACAAAGAACCACTCCTTAAAGACTCCATAATTTCCTAATGGTCCTACAGCCTTAATGCAGATCCTTGGTGAACATCTTAGATCTCTTGAACATATGGTTTCAGTCTAATTGAAACTTGATGTCTATTGATGTCTATTGACCAGCATCTCTGTTTGCTGCCAACTAGGGCCTCCTAACAATCAGTTTAATCTATAAATTTAACTGATTTGCATCCCACAAGTAAGTATGGTCATATGGTATTTGCCTGATTTATTTCACTAAATATGATGGACTCTACAATTCTCCATTGTTGCTGCAAATGACAAATTTTCATTCATTTTGGAAATTGAATAGTATCCCTTTGCACATATATGTACATTTCTAATCCTTTGTCCATCTTGGCTGTTGTGAACAAGACTGCAAGAAACATGAGAGTGCATGTAGTCTCATATAGGAGACTCTATTTTAATTAAGCTTTCTGTTGCCTCCTTATTCAGTTTTGGTACTTTTCTGCATTTCTCCTAGCCTTAATAAACCATTCTCCACAATAAGAATTTAAAACTAGAGCAGGACGTGGTGTCTCATGCCTGTAATCCCAGCACTCAGGAGGCAGAGACAGGAAGATTGCTGAGTTCAAGGACCAGCCTGAACTACAAAGTGAAACCCTGTCTCAAAAAAAAAAAGAAAAAATATTTAAGACTAGAAATCTCTTTTTAAGTTCTGCTTTAGATACAGCCATAAGTTTTGATACAAATATTTTTTGTTGTCAAAACAAGTATTTCCTCCAGAGGACACAATTCCAAGTAGGAAAGATTTGAAAGGAACCAAATTCAAAATGCAATTATGCAAATACAATGAAGTTCCACTGTTGTCCCCAAAGCCCTTATTTTTCCCAGCGCACAACAATAGAGCACATAGAACTGAGGCTGAGGATATAAAAACACACTTGTGATAAGGGAACCAGAACCATCCACTGCAGACATACTGTGACTGAGGACAGTGTCTTACCACCGACTGACAATCTATGACTACTTCCTTGGGTTTTGGGATTTGACAACTCAATTCTTATGGTCACATCTGCCCTCCAAGCAGCACTGTTCTGTGAGATTCCTTTTAAGATAATGTCATGCTATCTCCCTTTGACAAGACCCACGTCTAGTCCCCAGATACCCCTATCTCTGTGCTGCTATCTACGGAAGAGCAAACATCTCCCAGGACAGGCCTCTTTACTCTGCTATCAAGCAGAAGCAGCCACCACCACAGCCTCCTATTTTTCTTTTACTCTTAACAAGAGCCAGTCTCAAAGTCTTAAAATGTCTCTCATATTAACAGAATAAACAACAGTCTCTAAGGTAAGACAATGTTAAAAATCACAATATTCTTGGAACGTGGAACATATTCTTTCAGGTGAAATAGAAAAAAATCAAGGAAAATCTGTAAAAGAATAAGGGAAAAACTAACTGTGGCACATATCACTTAAAAAACTGTCGTAACAAAATCACTAATCTTAATCCAAGTCAGTGATGTCAAGCAGAGGCCCATGCTGTCACTGCAAGCATGACAGAGCAGGAGCGGAAAGCCGCGGGCGGCGGGCAGGGATGGTGACAATTTCCAGCAGCAGGGCGGGAACACAGACGTGAATAGCCACAGTTAAACTTTACTAGGGAATGTGCTAAAACACTGCGGCCCCACCGCTCCACCACCTTTCACTCCTGTGGGGTCTCTGCAGAAGCCATGTGTCAGCCAAGCTGCACAATGATCCATAAATCACCCGAAGACCTTAGGAATACTGAAACCACGTTAATTCTTCTTGCGTCAGAAAGAGAAGCTATAGGCCCTAACTGGTATAAGATCAACCCATGCGAAGAGACCCACTGAAGAAGTACAAGACTGTCACCTCTCTGCCAATGGGCAGAAAAGAATGCTTCCAGCAAAGATTCAAATGAATATGAAAGCTCAGTACATGATGAGGATGGAATCAGGAATGGTAAAGATAGATTAATCAGGAAGCGGTGCTGATGCAATGAGTTAAGAATTTGAAGTGTGGAGATTCCTCAAAAAACTAGGATTAGAGGTTCCATTTGATCCTGCTATTCCCCTGCTAGGGATATACACAAAAGAACTAAAAAATTATAGTGACATAGGGGCACCCATGTTTATAGCAGCTCAGTTTGTAATAGCCGAATCGTGGAAATAGTTCAAATGCCCATCAACTGGAGACTGGATAAAGACAATGTGTTCTTTTCATTAAATAGAATATTACTCAACCATAAAGAATGATAAATTTGAGCCATTTATACACAAATGGTCTTACCTTGAGGATATACTTATAAGAGAAATAAATAGGTCACAGATGTGTAAATACCCTTTCTTTTCTCTGGTGAGAGTATCTGAAGATATAAATGAATTCTGGAATGTATGATAGATATTGTGAAATACAAAACATTCAAAGGGAAAAGAGTAGGGATAAATAACGAGGGGAAATAAACCTCATGGTAAAAAAAAGGAAACAAAGCATATGTATATAGGGGCTGGGGGTAGGATGGATAGGGGAATAGGAAAACATGAGAAATAAATCATGTCCTATACTGGTACAAATCCTCAATGTTGAGTGTGATCATGATGTATATACAAAATGTACCAATAAAGAATTCAATTAAAAAAAGAACTTGGGAAACAATATAAACTGTATTGAAACTTTTTACCTTCCCATAAATAAATTCCAAGTGTGTCAAAAATTCAAATTTTTTAAAGTTCTAAAACCATGACAAAATAATTTAGGCACATATGTATGTTTGTATTTTTTTAAATACAAACAGAAACATATTAGATACACTGCCAGCCTTCATGTAAGACAGTACACAGAGATATCTATATCTCTGAAAGAATGAAGAAGTTGTGGATAAGTAGCTTGTGACTGCTTTGGAGGCTGAGCACTAATGATGCATGCCATGCAAGAGACTCAAGTTCTGCTTCGTCAGTTGCTGCTGCTTTTACTTCTATCACCCATATAAAAAAATAAGTAAATTGCTAAGGAAAAATCCAAACTAACTGAATTTTAAGGAGATATGTTATGTGTTGCCTTGTATCACCCCAAAATTTGTGTGTTAAGCACATGATACCTAGAACTTCAAAATGTGGCTAAATTTGAAGTTTGAGTCTTTAGAGAGGGAATTGAGTTAGAATTAGTCATTAGGTTGGGACCTAGTCTGACGTGACTGGTGTCCCTGATAAAAAAAGAGATGGAGAAACAGGTTTGAATGACCAGACATGCAAGCGAAGATGGAGGGAGGAAATACCATGTATTCACTAAGAGGAGAGGCCCCAGAAGAAACCACTCCAGTCAATACTACCTAGACTTCAGCCTGCAGAACCATGAGGGGGAATTTTCTATTGGTTAAGCAACTCCATCTATGATGCTTTCTTATAACCAACTACCATGTACTACATATACAATATGTATCATATATAATACATAATTACTATATACACATGTGTATATGTATGTACAAGTGCACATGAACTGAATAATGAAAAATTAAAAGCTATTTAATAGGATTCTGTGGCTTTCCTTACAGTAGTAATCGAATATGAACACTTACTATAATCTTCATGTTAATTCACAGTAAAGTTCTTTACTTTGCAATGAAACTTGAGGTATTGCCACTATTTTTGCTCCTTATATAAATGCTAGTAGAGGTCAATTATCCTCCATTACCTGGACAAAACAAATCAGAGAGTCAGTCGACAGCCTCTCCATTTCCCTCACAAAATTAATTGGTAATCGCATATTTCTTAAGAAAAAGGTTTTTATTAATTATTTTTAGCATTCTTAAGTGGAGTAGCAATTAACATTCATTTTCACTTCTTTTATTAATCCCAACAGCTAACTGCCAAAACTCAAGTGCCTGATACTGGAGGGCGGAACCTCTCATCTGAGCACCGGCTGGGAGAGAGTGGGGGGTCCTGACACTGGAGCAGGGGTGGAGGAACGCCTGGTGTGCCTTCGTAGGATTTAAAAGGAGGTATGAGTTATCGTCAAGACACTTTTGTTCTTTTTTATATGCCACCCCCAGCATCATACTCACAATTTAAAATAAGCAACACACTGTGTCATTCTCATATTATATAGTGAAATTGATCCAAGTAAAAAAGCATCTCTGTAAATCACTGAATCTAGATAAGGAAATTTTAATGTTTAGATTACTTAGCAGCAAATTATTTTAAAGGCAAGATAGGAGGACCCCCCCCCCATGTTCTCCATCCTATCTTCTCCTTGCTGGACTTTCTCACCGGAATATTTTGCTTTCCCAAGCTCTACGGTTTGAAGAAGTAGCTGTACTCATCGCTAAACACCTCATTCATCCTTTATGTTTTGTCTTCTAAATCTGGAAAAATATTAAAAGTTTTCCCATGTTATTTTGGACACGATCATTTAATGGGTGTCAATTGTGGAAGGATCACATGCTGCTCCTGCCTGACTTCAAGTGCCACTCCACACAGCAGAAGGGGAAAACACGGTATTTTCAGTGTGGAAATTTTTGTGATGTTCTGAAGTTGATACTAAATTTAAAGGAAGAGAGAAGCCTAATCCCTGTCTTCTAGAAGTATAATTTATTCTAGGCCATCCTGGTCCATTTATATTAAAAAATAGAAGCTGTATATAAAATGTTGCAATAAAGATTTCAATTAAAAAAACTAAAACATGATACCAGAGAGCAAGGACACAGTGACAGCTCAGCCAACCCCGTGGCACAGAAGTGGACAGATTCATCGGATGAATAGCTCCTGAGGGACGGAGTGGAGCCCGAGCCCAGGTCAAGTTCGTTTACTTGTTACTAGGATTTCCAAGACCCTCGCACTTAGCTCCATCCCACACTATACTCAAGAGCAGAACTGAAGACAACATGCTTAGCTTGTAGCTGCCCTTTTCCTCCGGTCCTGGTTTACATGGAAACACGGGCAAGGACAAACCCGAGATGCTGCAAAGGCAGGTTGAATCATCAGGATGTATCAGTCATGCATGCCGACGAGTACTAAATACAGGCTAACATCGTCTCTCTCATAGTGTTGAACACTGTTGAGTTATATGTTACCTAAATGATGACCTAAAGACAGGTCTGTGCACAGCACCATCCTAGATCCCTTTACACATGTACTTTGAATTATTTCAAGCTCTCATACTGTGCTTCAAGATATACAAGGATCCATTTTCCTTTCTTGCTCTCAAGAGGTAAGTAATTATAGTACAGACAGAAATATTGCAGAGTGAGAGTAAATTTTTAAAATTATATGGGGAAGGCCCATGTAAAATCTCATAATTAGTTGGAGTTAAATGAAATTTGAAAGTGAGTTCCTCCGTCACTTCAGCCACTACATTTGAAGTGCTTAGTGAGCTGGTTTTCGTATTGGACAGTAAGAATCAGATTACACCCATCGTTTTCAGGCGGCAACTGAAAATGTTGCCGATTACATCAGAACATTGTACTTTGAATTTTCACTGACTAAAAGATAAATTCACTCCAGAATTGAGTCTGCGATTATATATTCATGACAGCCTCTATAAATAGCGTCTAATTTTTTTAATTGAATAACTGCCTTCTATTTTGTAAAAATTATTTTAAAAGAAAGGAAAGAAAAGCTAAACTTTCCCCGGCCATGTGAGGAAGAGGAAGAGACAAACTTCTGGAGACATAATCCTGGGTCTCGCAAACAAAAAAAGAAAACGCGAAAGGAGAATGAAGAGATCCTACTGATGGAACTTTTCCTGACCAAGCCCAAGATAAACGTGCATTCCCTTGGAACGAGGCAAGTCTCGTGCCGTGCCGGCCACCTGTGAAGATTCCCTTCCGTTCTTCAGGAGGCTCTTCGAGGTTTCTCAGCAATACATTCATTTTTTATTTTTTTTTTTTAGACAGTGTCTCGCTTTGTAGTTCAGGCTGGCCCTGAGCTCACTATGTAGCCCAGGCAAGCCTCGAACTCAGCAGTCCTCCTGCCTCTGCCTCCCGAGTGCTGGGGTGACAGGCGTGCGCCACCACGCCCGGCCATTTTTATTTCTTTTAATTAGAGGAGTAGCGGAAGGAGAAAGGCTCAAAAAATGAAATATCCATTTGACATTGGCCGTTCTGATTGAAAAACTATGGGTTTATGTAACACTTTGATTTTTATTTCAGCCACAGAAAATTTAAAAGCATCAGCTTTAAGCAATCCCTTGTAATAATCTCTACCACCTTAGACACTTTTAGGGAGAAAAAGCAGAGCAGTATCCCCCTGTTTAAAGCACTGGCTTTATCAATTATTATAAGATTTTGTTTTTAATGTGGTTTGCATCACCATAATTTGTCTTTGCATCCTAGCTTCGGAAGTCTGTCTTTTCTTCACCTGGCATTTAAAGGGCTTCAGTGAAGCCAAATTATAATAGTAAAGCAGCTGTTCAGAACCGAGCGAGAGGCAGGAAATTGTGAAGTGGTTTCCTTAGCAATGGGAATTATCTGAATGCTTTCAGAAGCCAAGTTCTTGGCATCTTCTTCCTCTTCTGTCTGCTTGCTGACATCGCTCACAACTTCATTCACAAATTTATTTTTTTTTTCCTGGCCTGAAACACATTTTTGCTAGTTTCCTCAGGGCAGTTAAATTTAGCTTCTTTTTCTCTCTTTAACTGCACCGTATTTAAAATCCTGAATCTTATTCACCTTCATGTAATAGTACTACTAGCCAAGCATGGTGGTTTTAAGACACCATCAAATCCTAATTTCTGGAATTTATAAATAGTGTTACACTATCTGGGAATTTGAAATTTCCACATGTGATTACATTAAAATTCTTGAAGTAAGGAGGTTGTCACAGATTATCTGGACATGCCCTAAAAGCTATCATAGCATTTTTATGGAAGAAGCAGTGCAACACTACTTTTCAGAGACCCACAAAGAGAGACAGACAGACAGATAGACAGACAGACAGGCAGTGAAAAGCGAGAGAACAGTACACAGAAAGAGACTGCAGTGTTGTAGCCACAATCAGCAATGCCAGCAGTCCCAGGATCCTGGCAGAAACAAGGAAGGATACTTTCCTAGAGCTCCAGACCTGTAAGAGAATGCATTTTGAAACCACCAACTCTGTAATAATGTTTTTACAACCACCAGGCAAAAAAACAATCACACTGGGAAAAAATTTAAAACTGTTGATTTTTCAAACAAGTATAATACATATATAGGCTAAAAAGTTCAAAGAAGAGAAAATGAACTAACCATAAATTCATGGGAATCTCTTTGGGGTTAGTAGTTACACTGTTAGAACCATGGTTGAGAGAATATTTTAATTTTGTTGTTGACAAAATATGTTTGCTTTTATGTGTTTGCAACAGAATAACTAGAAAGGAAAAATCAAATGAAAGTATATTGTAAGATTTCACTCTTTACCATTTTTCAAGAAAACAAATTCAAGTATCTCCAACCTCCAGAATCAGCAGAAGGTTAATCACAGGAAGAACCATTCATATCTAGCTCAAGGTGGTAGAGAAAGGAAGGGCTTCATTTCAGTAAAAATAATCTACATAAAGAATAAAAAGAGACTATAAGAGCTAAAAAGAGAACTCTAAGAAGTCACTGATGCGGGAAAGACAGAATTACAGAGGTAAGTCTTGTGTCCACTATTGGGGTGACTATCAGCTCCTGGGAAGTTGGATAATCACTCATAGTGATAAGAAGGAAGACAGATTTAATGGACAGAAGTGTGAAATATCTCTTCCAATTGTCTTTATTTTCTCAGTGAGTTAGGAGCTGAGAATAAAGTTGGTACTGAAAAATTGAGTAAGAGGAGTACATGTTGCATAGTTTCTGGATATATGGTAATTATGCAATATACCTTTAGAAAAGGGAAAAATACATGAAACTCCATGGTCATTAACATAATGTACTGGTGAGCAGCTCTCAGTAACTGATAGGCAAAACAGACAACAGGAAGGGTAGGGAGGATTTCAGCAGAGCTAATAAGCTTAATGGATAAAGATATCAAGAGTCCTGAATATCACTCCCCATGAAACAAAGGCAGGTGCTTTAAATCAGCTCCACACCAAGTCATTCACAATAGTCTCCACAAGGCCCAAAAAGTGTTATCAGATACATTATTTATGGACGTATTCTTTAAAAAAAGTATTCGAAACCAATAATAAGCTCCACTCACAAAAATAAAGAAAAAAAAAACATAGCTCATTTATAAGTAACTTGTCGATTAAAAAGAAAAAAACAATATATAACACAAAACACTTAACAACCAAATGGTCATCAAAGTATCAAAAACAGAGAATGTGGACCAGGGACTTAGCTCAAGTGGTACTGCTCCTACCTTGCAAGCACAAAGGCCTGAGTTTAATCCCTGGTACTGGAAAAGGAAAAAAAAAAGAATGTAACAAAAGCCAGATATGTCTCTTGTGAAATTCTCAGAAATATAGAAAGATGTAAAGAAAAAATTAAGTCTTCATTGTTAATATCCAAAAATACTCAGTTGAGACTTGTGTAATCTTCCAGGTCATACAGTATACAATGAAATTCCATTTCCTCTGACCTTGGCTATTTCTGTCAGGCTCACCATTCAGGCTCAATAGATGAAGTGCTTTCAGCAGGGCATCTTCCAAATCAGGGCCAAGATAGTTTTGTGGAGTAAAAGTTTGTCATTTCATTACTTAATCAAATATAATCTTTCTCACTCA
>PVIC010026869.1:0-24402 GCA_004025085.1 Thryonomys swinderianus
TCTCTGTACATTTATTTCACAGATGTAAGCACAGAGTTTATAGGAGAGGACTTTGTTTTTGCTTTTCAACGTAATTTTCCCAAGCACATTTCTGGCTGCTCTGTGTAAGTGCCCCAGGTGCTCCGTGGTCCATGTCTGGGCCTGTGGCCCCCGCGGCTGTGGTGTCTGACATGTGTTGAGTGATGCTGCCTGTGAATGACACCCATGTGCCCACCAGGCCTCGGCTGTTGCCAGGGCAGAAAGTGAGGCTGGGCCACCTCTGCCCTTGCTGCACCCCCAAGAACCAGAGTGTGGGTTCCTCACATCTGTGCCCTGCCTGCCGCGGCCTGCTGCCTGGGAAGAGCCGTCCCAGAGGGAAGCAGCCCCCAGCTGTAGGTCTCAGGACCCTTCTATGTGTTTTCTTCTACCTTCCCTCCTCCTTTCCTATGCTTTTGGGATCTTCTAACTTTTCTTATGTTTTTGCTTACTGTGGGAGAGAGTGAGATTATGTTCCATAAACTATCAGAGCAGAATTTCCTTCCTGCTAATGTTCCAGCTGGTAGGATTTCTCAGCCCCGGTGTCCTTGGTGTTGGGTCCGGATGAGGATGAGCCTTTACTCTGGGGAGACTGTCCTGCCTCTGCACCTGGAGGCTGTTCCCTGGGGAGGGGAAGGGTGTGAAGTCACCTCTGTGGAGAATCCTCGGTTTATAGCCATATGGCAGCTCAGGAGACCGTGTCCTTACTTGATCATTATGGACGGCAGACGTACATTCTCTTCCTTCTTACATGGAGATCTTTACATTCACTTCTGGAGTTGAGCTGGGCATTCTGAGGTTGCTCAAAGTACTTGTTCCTGAGTGCCCAAGACACTCGGTAGAAAACAGTAGTGAACAAGTAGTGAACAACAGTAGAAAACAAGTAGTGAACAAGAAACTCGCTGTTGATGGATATAAAGGAGATTATTGTGTGAATTTCAAGCAGTGTCCTGGTACCTGGGATGTAGTGCATAGTGCTGGCTGGACACATGGAAGCTGAAGCTCTGAGACGCTGCCTGCTTTCCACCACTACAGCAAAATAATCAAGGCAGTCAGCTTACAAAGGGGAGAAGACTGTTTGGGTCTCAGCAGAGGCTTTCCGTTGGTGGTTGTTTGGGCCTGTGCTGGGGCAGCTCATGGTCTGGTAAAGACCCAGGGCCAGATGCCTTGGGAGGTGGACCAGACCCAACTTTAGCGTCTGTTATCTCCTGCGGCCTCCTGTTTTTGGCTAGTGGCAGAGCAGGAACTCCCAGGACCTGCAGAAAGGCCTGGCAGCCTCAGATGAGCCAGATGAGCCCTTGCGGCAGCCACAGTCCCACCTGTCCCCTGCTCAGGTGCTGCTGTCTCCAGGCTAGGCCACCGCAGTGACTTGTGTCTACGTGCCCCCCCAAAGCCATCTGGGACAACCATAGATGGGGATTTTGGAGGTGGCTGGATCTAAAGTGTGTGCTGCTGGGATAAGGAATGTGATGCTAGGATTGATTCATGGTACATGCTGGGGTTAAGCCCCCCCCAGTGTGAGTGCTGCCACCCTCAATGTAGGAAGCCTCGGTGGGATAGAAGACAGAAAGAGGGTCACTGGTAACTTGCTGTTGCTTCACTATTTGCTGCCTTCTGCCCACCATGAACTGCTTCTCCCCTGCGATGCCCCTCTGCCATGCCACCTGCCTGGGAGCCAGATGACTATAGACTGAAACTTCTGCCAACTGTGAGCCAAGTAAATCTTTGCTTCTCTAACTTTGGGCGTTGAGTATTCTGTCTTAACCATGAGAAAAGTAACTAAGACCGCCTCTGGGGTGGGCTAAGAAGTGAGATCCTTGCCCGAGGGGCTGGACGCTTCTTTCTAGAAGCAGGTGAACAGTGATCTTGAAATTGCAGAAGGCCCAGACTTGGCACCAGGTCAGAATATTCATGGTCCTTTTGATATGTGCGCATTTCATTCATTAAAAACCCTGTCCTATGCTGTGGCTGAGTCTAGACTAGACTCATGACATTTTATAGGAAGAACGTCGAGCTGCTTTTATAATACATTTTAGGACAGATGCAGGTATCCATTATTTGGCTGAGGTTGGAAAACATGATGAGTTTGAGGATTTGGTTAATTGGGTTGTAGACAGATTTTTCATGTGTTTCAGCTGGTCTTTGGTTAGACAGTAATAATTCTTAAGTTTTTCATACATGAAGCTAACTCATGGTTTTCAGTCCCTGAAGGGAACTTAGAAATAACTATTTATCTGGTTTTGAAGGCGCTGTTTTTAGTTTCAGTCTTCAGAATATTGAACTTTTTGATTTATTATAAATGAACTGCTTTCAAGTTATATGAAAGTTAATTAGATCCAAAATAATTAGTCTCACTTATAACTTTAGTTATAAGTCCCACCATTAACTTTAGTTCTGTCAAAGGAGAAATTCTCCATTGCGTCTGTGAAGTAATTAGCTTCTACTTAGCGTCTTAAAAAGCGGGGCTAATTGGATGTGAACCTTCAGAAGCAGTGCTGGAAGGGCTCTTCTGCCCTGCCTTTCGCGCGTGAGCGGCTCGCACCGTTGGCAGTGGCACAAGTGTGAGAGACGCGGATGGCCGTGAAGATGCAGGGTTGGCCACGGGCCAGGCCTCGTTGTATTCGGATGCCAGCCACGTGTGCCCGGGTGTCATTGAGGCCGCGGGGCTGTTAGCCAGGCTGCCCTCATTCCCTTCCTCCCTGTGTCTGTCTGTCTGTCTGTAGTAGGAGAGGGGACTCTGTGCCCAGGTGCCAGAGGAGGTCTGCTGGCTGGTGTGGTGCAGCGTCCCAGTGAAGGTGCTGTGGGGAGGACAGTGCGTCCTTCCTCAGCCTTTCTGCTTCTGGCGGATTCCCCATCACTCGGGTAAAGTCTGGCGCTAATTTCAGACCATGCCAAAATGTCTTCAGGGTTTTAATGTTGTTGATTGAGTTACTTGTGCACAGTGATGTCTGTTTAGAAACCTGGAGAGTGTGGTTCGTGGGAAGGGAACCTGCGCCTGCTTCTGTAGGAGGCAAGTCTTTGTGGGGCCCAGGTTGTGCCGAGGGCGGCCAAGGGCAGTGGGTGGAGCGCAGCTGCCCCCCCAGTCCTGTTTCCCTGAGGGAGAGATGCTGGTGGCGGGCGGGGCAGGTGGAGCGTGAAGTAGTTTGGGAGCAGGCGCCTGGGACGTGGGTCCAGGGATGCAGTTTCAGAAGGACTGCGGGCGCCCAGACAGTGTTCAGCAAGCGCTCACTGCCTTTGCTGTCCTCACTGCCGGAGGCGAGCTCTAGGGCGTCGGGCCTGTTTCATATTTGCAACCACAGCGTAGGATGGACGTGGCCGGAGAGCCCCAGGGCCCTGGTTGTCCCCAGTGAGGCTTACTGAGGGGTGACGAGTGACCTCTGACATGGACCTTCCGCCGGCACCTTGCAGGACATTTCCCTGATGGCGGTGGCGCTGGGAGAGGCTGTGGCAGGGGATCTGGGTGCTCTGGGCCTGCCACTTCCTGTCTGCCGGGCCCTGCCCAGGCCGGGCAGGTTCACCACCCCCGGCCTGCCCCCGTGAGGGGCGGCCTGGTCCACGGGGAGGCGGAGGCCGACCTGCCCGAGAAGGAGCTGTCCTGCCCTTATCCCTGCCTTCAGCTCCGCCTGTCCCCTGTCCAGCTTCCTCTGCCCACCCGCTTCCACCCCTAAGACTCCTGTTTCCTCAGAAAGCAGACGATCGTCATTGCCCACTCCGGTTCTGCCCTCCCGCCCCCTGTCCTCGCCGTCCGTTGAGTTTCCGTCTGTGGGTCCGCGAGGTCCTCTTGCTGGGCACCTGCCCTCTGCCCGGCTCCTCAGTGGGCCCTCGGCCGTGGTCTTCCTGCCCCTCCGCACCGCTCCTCCTTCCCGAGGGCCTCCATTTTCCCCGGAGAGCTTTCATTTCAGGTACTCGGCTGGCGAGTTAGGATTCTCTGACCGCCTGACCTGAGGGTGCTGTGAGCTCGCCCCTTCCCTGGGTTACCCGAGCCGGGACTTGCGCTCTGAGCGTGGCCGGCCGCGCCTCGCCTCCCTCTGCTCCCTCCTGGCTGGGCCCGGCCCGTCCGGAGTGGCGCCCCCGCCCTGCTCCTCTCGCTTTCCCGCTGCACACTGTGCTCGGCCGGCTGCTTCCAGGGTCACTGGCCTCTGCGCCCCTCGCTGCCTCCTGCTGGGCCCACAGCTGACCTCCCTGGCTGTTTGGCCCGGCCACCGTCAGGTGCGCGGCCAGCCGGCCCCACGCAGTACTGCAGTAGCCGGGAAGCCTGTCCAGGAGCTTCGCTCTGGGAGTGGGTGTGAAGCGTCCAGCCCCTGCAGCCGTAGCCGCCCAGCAGGGCATCCGCGCCGCCCTCCCTCGCTCCTCCTGGGCGGGGCCTGCCGTCCAGGCCGCAGGAGAGCGTGCTGAAGCACAGTGGGGCCCTTCCCAAACCCAGGCGGACTTTCTTCTTTTTATTCATTAGCTGGAGCCTACTGGATGGTGCCGCCCCGCCAGGCCAGCTTCCTGTCTGCTGGCCTGCCTGCCAGTCATGTCCAGACGCCCAGGAGGAGGCAGACCCGTCTGCCAGGAGGCGCTTAACCTAGTGGGGCTGACGTCAGTGGGGAGACGGGGAGACGGGGAGACGGGGAGCAAGGCCCCGAGCCCTGCGGACCTGGACCCACCCTGGCTCCGCCCGAGCCCCGCTGTCCTGGGCGTAGGCTGCAGCCCGGGGACGTGTTCTCCCTGTCCTTGCCGTGCACATTCCCTCCTCGCCGGCACCGTGTGCCTCTCGTCCGTGCTGCCTCTGTGGCTCTGTAACGCTCTGCTCAGGGCGCTGCCTGGGTTACTCAGGGTCTTTCTTCTGCCTCACGGTTACTCTTCAGTATTTTGCTATTATAACTCCTTCCCTATTGATGTCTTAGGTGACAGTTCCCGCTCTGGTGGCTCCCGCACAAGGAGCGGCTGGCCTCCTCTAGCTGCCTGCTTTTACTCACGCCACATCTTGTGCAGACAGAAGGGATCCCGAAGCCCCAGACCTGCTGCGGTCAGGGCCTGTGAGCAGGTGCCTGAGCCACCCAGGGCTCCTGGCGGCTTCCGGGCACCTGTCTGGGTGGTTCTGTGTTGAAGGGATGAGGGGGCGTTGCAGGAAGACAGTGACTTGTGGCCTTCGGTACTCTGTGTTTACTAATCTAATGGTGTGTGTGTGTGTGTATGAGAGAGAGAGACAGACAGAGTACGCCTTGCTGTGTAGGCCAGGGTGACCCCAAACTCGAGGCAGTCTTGCCCCAGCCTCCTCCTGAGTGGTGCGACTCCAGTGTGTGCACGCGCTGCTTGCTTTTGTGTGTCTTGTGTGAGTGATGAGGTGAAAATCTCTGCTCACGTCCTTGGGGGAGCTGAACAGTGAAGGAAACGTGATTGCTGCTGCTGACTCCGCTCTGTGGGCAGATGTGTGGCTAAAGCTGCCTTTTTTCTTTGAGTTCTCGGGTGCGTTTGCCCCTCAGATCAGAACTTCCTGGCAGGGTTTGGGCGGAGCTGGCTGCGCTGGCCGAGGGTCCTCTGCAGACCTGGGCCTGTGTGGGGCGGGGGACCTGCGACTGGGACGGCGGCCTGTGCCCTCCCGGGGGAGGCGACTGCCCTGAGCTTCCGTGGGGAGCCTGGCCAGCCTTTCAGCTGGAAGTCCCCCCCCCCCCGTCAGGACCGGGTCACCCGCTAGTGTGGCCGCGCGGGCCGCGGGAAGGGGCGCCGGAAACACCCCGTGACTGTGCTCTGCTCCCTTCGCAGCCACGAGGACTTCGAGTTCATCTCGGGCACGCGCATGCGCAGGCTGGCCCGCGACGGGCAGAAGCCGCCCGAGGGCTTCATGGCGCCCTCGGCCTGGGCGGTGCTGGCCGAGTACTACAAGGCCCTGGAGAAGGAGGCGTGAGCGCGGGGACCTCGAGGGACCGAGGGCGAGCCGCCGCCGCCCCTGCACTGAGCCCGCATCCTGTCGCTCCGTCTGGGGTCACCCGCTGCTTTCACTGTCTGCTTTCCGTTTGTCATACTTAATACTCCTGCATTTTGATTTTAAAATCTTGTCTTTTTATATTCTATTTATGCTTCTGTCTCACCATTTCTCCAGGCTGTTGCATTAGTTGTAACCGGTAATACCCAGTCTTGCTTCGCGTCCCTTAAGAAAAGAAAAAGATTGTTAAACAATAAACGTGGCTAGACCTTGTCTTGGACATTTTGCAGACATCGGTAGCGATGAGCATTTGTCCTACATTGAAAATGGAAACCGCTTCCTTTCTTCCTTCCAGTTAGCTATTGATCTTTCAGATGTTAAAATGTTCTTATGGCCTGTGTAAGCTCTAAACAGACTTCTTTGTTCAATAAAATGACAGTTTTTGCCTTCTTATTTATGTGGTGTTTTTATAATATTTTACTCACACATAGGTTTTCCCTCTTTGTGAAGAAAATTTCTGCCAGGCTCTATGGTACACACCTGTGATCCCAGCGCTTGGAAGGCTGAGTCAGGAGGATCACTGTGAGTTCAAGCCCAGACTGGACCAAGTCTCAAAGAACAGGATTTCTGACAGTGGAGGGGAAAATACAGGCATTTTGACTTGTAGACTCTCATACTCAGCATGTAACCTTAGTGTTTAAGGAAGCTTTGGGTAGCAACAGCTATTTTAAGGGGGAAAATAATAAAGCACTCTTAGTCCATCTAGAAATTCAAGCACTTTCCCCAAATACATCTGTAACGATCGCACACGGAATAATACACCAAGGATTCGAGGGTAGGCAGGCGTTACTGCTTCAGTTAAGAAAACTGACTTGTGTTGTAGGGATGACTTCTAAATGCTGGTGGCACAGCGTAGGGAAAGTTTATTTGCTCTTTGTACTGTGTGATTGCGAGGGTTGAGTGAGAATCTCATGTTCACCTTTAAGTTTAGCTTCTGCCATTTTCACTATCACAACAACAGAGGTTTTGGAGGGAAAGAACAGAAGAAATTAAAGTTATACAGAGTGCGTACCCATAGTCCTAGCTACTGAGGACGCGGAGGCAGGATTTCTTTGCCCAGGATGTTGAGGCCAGTGTGAGCATCATAGGGAGACCTTGTTGTTGTTGTTGTTTTTTAAAGCCACACAGAAACTCTTGCACAGGTTCTGAGCGTGGCTTGCCATGACACTTGACACCCGGCATCTGCTAGTTGACTAAGGGAGGAGTCAGGGATCAGACTTCTTGGGGACAGGAAGCTTGCACTGCTAAATTTCAAGATAGGTTTTCCTATCAAAAACATTTCAGGTAAAAATACAGGAAAAATGCACTTTAAAAAGTGCTTGTCAGTCAGAATAGGGTACTCACCTAAATGAGATGCAGCCTGCCTGGCCTCCAGAATACCAGTTTTGTGCAGGAAGAGTGGGGTTGCCGTGGGGGGCGATGTGCCACAGCAGACCCTGGGCATATTCAGGGCGACACAGGAAGATGGGTTTTAAGGGGGAAATGAGGACAGTTCGCTGAGTGCCCTCAAGCTGTTGCTGTTAGGCTGTGATGTTGACTAGCACGAGTGCTGTCAGGCCAGGGTTGAATAGGCAGTTGCTGGGCGAGCGTCTCAGTAGAAGTATTTCAGGCACAGGTTATGGTTTTGACAGAGTCTTCTTGTGATGGTTTTGTTATCTGGCAAGTATGTGAGTGTGTGACCCCCTCACCCCTTCAGAACTGCCCAACTGCATTTTCTTCAGGTTTGGCATAAGCGACTCCATTTTGATTGTGGCAATTTTCCCAGCATTCCTTCAGCGCTGAACCAACGTTCTTCTGAGATTGAGAATCAGGAAGCTCAGATGACAGGTGATCTAAAAGGCAGGCTGTGCTGTATCAGGTAATTGTCCTTTCTGAGTATCATCCCGTGGTGCCCTGGCCTCACCCCAGAGAGGGGACTTGGCACACACAGGGCTTCCCCTCTCGAGGGCTTTGCTGCCTCCGCATGCTGCAGAAAGCCTGGGAGGAAAGAGAAGCCAACTGCTGGTTCCGCCAGTCTCCAGCTCAGTTTGGATTTCCTGCATCTACAAATCTGATGTATGTGGGAATTTTATCTTTCTTCTCCCTAGTTCATAAAATGAGCTCAAGCCAGTCTTTAAAATTTTAGACCCTTCACCCAAATCTTTCCTGCCAAGGGGCCTCGGAACTTTAAGTGCCATTTTTATCAGTCCATCAGCTGGAAAAGTGGATGGAAAAATAATGATTTTTTTTTAGAGGAAGGAAGAAAAGAAAGTACAATCGTCTTGGCAGAAATGCAGGGTCTTAAATCGATCCATTTGTATTCCACGTGCTAATCAAGACCACATACTCGAGTTTCGCTTCCATCCAGGAGGGAGCCCTTCCGCGCGTCTCCTGGGAGTCAGCATGCGAGTATTCTATCAGGAGAAGTTCCAGGGTCACGCTGTTGTGATCCGATTTTATTTACAGCATTGTGGATTGGGATACAGACAACATTTTTTATATCTAAACTATCAAAAACTGAGATTAAATTTCTGTTTTAAAATGCCAACTAAAGAGTTTTAGTGTGCTTTAAAACTACTGGGTAGGACAAAAATACAGTATTCTTGTTTATTTACAAGGAAACAAATTGATACCAGAGGGATGAAAATTTACTAGATAAATTTATATGTAAATTGGTGAGAATTGGTAGATGAAATTAAAAAGTAAACCCCAGGATTTACAACTGATCATGTGTTCTTTTCCCCCTGTGCATTTAATGGTGTGTGTCACACACACAAACACACACACACACATATAAACATTTTTCATTTGACAGCCATTGAAACTTAAGGACATCACAAAAGTTTAAAGCAGCAGTGGTTAATCACTTTGTGTTTCCTAAAGTCATTAATCTTTATGTTGAAATTTCAGTATAAGCTTAATGTTCTGAGAAACTACATAAAATTAGAATATATTCAAAATACAGGTCATACGATCTTTATTAGGTCTTTCAAATTTTATTTCTTTTTTTTTTTTTTTTAATGTTCAGTGCTTCTGCGTGGGATGGTGAGGCTAGGGTGATACCCAGTAGTGAGTTTCCAACCCCGAAGAGTCCCAGGTGCTGTATTAAAAATAACTTCTGGGCCAGGGTATAGCTCAGCAGCATGATACCTCTTGCTGAGCACAAGGTCCTGAGTTTGATCCCCGATACCAAAATATAATAACAAAAACAATTAAACACCATTAAAGTAGATTTTTAAATTGTCATATAGGTACATTTTGTATACACATCATGATCATACTCAGCATTGAGAATTTGTACCAGTATATGACACGACTTAATTCTCATTTTTTCCCGTTACCCTAGCCACCCTACAACCCCCACCCCTATATTTCCCTTACTTTTTCACAGTGTTTTTCTTTCCCCTCGTTATTCACCCCTATTCCCCAATTTCCATTAGGATGTTTTCTATTTTACAGTGTCTATCATGCATTCTAGGACTTACTTACATTTTCAGTTTCTCATATCAGAGAAAAGATACAGTATTTATACATATGTGACCTATTTATTTAAAGGAAGAAGTTAAAACTGTCACTATTTGCTGGTGACATGATTCTCTGTATAGAAGATCCTAAAAACTCAACCAAAAGACTGCTAGACTTAATCGCTAAGTTTAGGGGCATAGCTGGATACAAGGTCATTGCTCTAAAATCAATAGCCTTTGTGTACACAAACAACAGACTCATGGGGAGAGAAACTGGGGAGTCATGCCCTTTCACATTAGCATCCAAAAAAATATCTAGGAATCAGTCTAACGAAGGAACTAAAAGATCTCTGCTCTGAAAACTACAGCACTCTGAAGAAGGAGACAGAAGAAGATAGCAGAAAATGGAAAAAGTCCCTTGTTCCTGGGTAGGAAGAACCAATATCATCAAAATGGCTATCCTTCCTCAACTCCTATATAGAGTCAATGCAATCCCGATTGAAATTCCAACAATTCACAGATCTAGGGAAAATAATCCAAAAATTCATCTGGAACCACAAAAGACCTAGAACAGCAAAAGCAATTCTAGGTAACAAGATCGTGGTGGGGGTATCACAATCCCTAACATGAAACTATACTACAAAGTCAGTGTGGTAAAAACTGCATGGTACTGACAAAGTATTAGACCCGAGGATAAGTGAAATAGATTAAAAGATCCAGAAACAACTCCAGATACATTAAGCTACCACCTCATCTTTGACAAAGGAGCCAAATATCCTCAGTGGAGGCAAGATAGCCTGTTTAGCAAATGGTGCTAGAAAAACTGGGTTTTAACCTGCTAAAGGCTAAAGCTAGACCTATCCCTCTCAACATGTAGTAAATTAAAATCAAAATGGAGCAGAGACCTGAATATTAAAACACAAACACTAAACCTACTGGAAAACAGGTTAGGTAGAACTCTTGGAGACATTGGCTTAGGGAAAGACTTTATGAACAAAACCTGTGTAGCGTGAGAACTAGCAGAAGGAATCAACAAATGGGGTCTCATTCTACTAAAAAGCTTCTGCACAGCAAAAGAAACCACTGGCAGAGAGAAAAGACATCCAACAATACGGGAAAAATTTTTTTACCAGCTGTTCCTCAGATAAAGGGCTACTACCTAGGATATATAAAGAGATTAAACAACTCCCCCCCCAAATTTAAAGACCCAATTCAAAAATGGGTGTTTGAAACGAACAGACACTTTTCAGATGAAGAAATTAAAGCAGCCAAGAAACACATGAAGAAATAAATGCTCAACATCACTAGTTATTCAAGATATGCAGAAGCCAGCAACAAATGCTGGTGAGGCTGTGGGGAGAACGGAACTTTCTCCACTGCTGGTGGGAATGTAGGCTGGTACAACCACTGTGGAGATCAGTGTGGAGATTCCACAAAAAACTAGGATTAGAGATCCTATTTGACGCTGTTATTCCCCTGTTAGGGATATACATGGAAGAATTGAAAGATTATGCATATCACAGAAACATATGTGCACCCATGTTCATAGCAGCTCAGTTTGTGACAGCTAAATCTTGAACAACCCAAATGTCCATCAACTCTAGGCTGGATAAAGAAGATGTGATCTTTTAATAAAATGGAGTATTACTCTGTCATAAGGTATGATAATTTTGAGTCATTCATACTCAAATAGACGTACCTTGAGGACATACTCGTAAGTGACATAAAGTGGTGATTTTAAATTAAGTATGGCTTATCTTGGTAAGAATACGAATGAAGACACACAGGCGTGGGGATGTCTGTTCACAGTGCCAGTGGGTACAAATGTGTGATCAGAATCCTGCTTTTGGGAACCACAGAGGGTGGAGGCTGGTGGGCTCCACTCGTAAACATAGAAATGTAGGGGTCCACAGGCTTTGGGGTGCTGTGGAATCTGTAATGGGGGACCATCCAGGCTGGAAGGAAACTATAAAAGCTCTGGCCAGAGGCCGTTGTCGTTTCTCCAACGTTACTATTTTCAGCTGTCTCTGCTCATTTCTGTGCCAAAGAGGCTTTGAGGTTGTAAGTGGAAGGCCCAGGTCCAGAACCCCACGCTGGGGTGACTCTCAGGGAAGGCGGACCCTGGGTTAGATGTTCAGGGCTGTCGTGACAAAGCGCCACAAGCTGGCTTTTTATAGGAGCAGAGATGAGCTCTCTTCTAGCCGTGGAGGCCGGAGGTCTGCGGCCAAGGTGCTGGCTGGGCCGGCTCCTCCCGGGCCCCCAGGAGTCCTCTGCTGCTCAGATGTGCCCCCCTTTCCCTGGGCCCCCTCTCCCTCATCTCTTACTTTCCTTGACATTTAAGACCCCACGGGGGTGATCCAAGATGATCTCGTCTGAGTTCTTTAATTACATCTCCGAAGACCTTTAAAAATAAGTTTCCCCAGAAGTTTACATTCACTAGTTCAGTGGGTCAGGTCAAGAACGTATCTTTTTGGGGGGAGGGGAGGCCCTCCTCAGCAGCCCCCAAGATATTAAAAGGATGTTGGCATCTTTTCAATAAGAAAAGCCAAACTTATATGACCAGGAATGTGTGAGGGAAGGTCATACTGGGAATTCTGCCCAAACCTGCAAGAAACCCTGAGGCATTTGTAGACGTAGGTTTGGCTAAGTGTGTCCTGGAGTTTCGGAAATGGTTTTTCCTCCTCGTTCCTGCTTGCCACTCTTTAGAAAGAACACTATTCATTTTCTTGCTGCACAGTCAGTTTAAACAGTGCTAATTAGGGCAATTAGTTCAAAATCTCCATGGGTTCATCCAGAACAGTTTATTTCCTGCACCTGTCAAGGGCTGGGGCAGCTGTAGATGACCAGCTTTGGACTCCGCTCCCGGCAACCCACGGCTCCCGGGCTGAGTGTGGGAGATTTTCAGCCGGAGCTCAGGGCCCGAGAGTCGCTCACTCCACTCCCTCACTTCCCCGTGGGTTAGGGTCAGACCCGTCCAATTGCAAAGAACCCTGGGGAATGAAATGTCCCAGAATTCCCGGCAGAGGTACGGGTCTAAGGGTTAACTAGCTTTTGGCTAATCTCACCTACAACTTATAAGAATTTTTCTTGATTAAAGAAACATTTAAAATACGAAGCTTCATAGGAGAAATGGTAAAATAAGTGTGGAAAATAGAACAAAGGACAAGGAGAGAGGTATCTTGTATATGCACTTACATTTTAGGAGCTTGAAATTCTTCAGTTATTTATCCTACAGCCGAAGTCACTCTTTCCCCATTCTTCCAGCTCTTAATTTGTCCAGATCCATTTCCCTGGGCTTTGGCCAAGCAAGGCGTCTGGGTGGGAGCCTGTGTCGTGGGCCTTGTGTATGTCTTTTGTTCTTGATACAAGCTTGGGAGTGATAAAGAGCCTGATAGTGACTTGGCCATCCTCTTATATAAAACAGAAGCCCACAAACCTTACGTGTGACTGTCAGACAAAAGATGGTCATATATCCAGGTCCCTAAACAGACGCAGGGGGCTCTGGAGGAATCTGCTGGCCGAGCAAGTGTTGTTGAGGGACCTTGCTTTTCACCTCCTGCAAGGAGAGCGGGTGTCCTTGATTGCTAGGACTCGGCTGGGGTAGAAAGCTGACTGCGATACCATTCATATTTCACCAACGGACGTCAAAGCCAAAGTCGGCCATAGTGGAACATGCCCTTAATTCCAGCACTCAGGTGGCGGAGGCAGGAGGGTTGTGGGGAGTTCAAGGCTACCCTAAACCACGTAACGAGACCCTTCTCAAAAACGAACAAGTCAAAGCCAAATGTGGTCATGGGAGTTTCTTCTCATAGTGGCCTCACCTATAAAATGAAGATTCAGGAACGATGCGCCTTCTTAAGGCTTTACCCTGAAAGCTGGTAAGTTAGGTTTCTGGCACATAGCAAGGGCTCATGGAAGTTTGTCAGTTTTCATGGTGGTCCGTGCATATCTCCAAGTCAGAGCGTGGTCCGTCTGATGTGGCCCAGGTGGGTGATGGTGTCCTGCCTAGCTAGCTCCAGGGCGCAGAGTGACCCTGGTGAAGGGCTCAGGGTGGCCTCGTACTGGCTGTGGTATGGTAGCCAGCTTGCCCTGTGCCACGTGGGACCCTAGATGCCTCCAGTCTTCAGCATGACCAGGCTTAGGCTGCCTTTGCCCGGAGCGTGGGCAGCCACACGGTAAGTTCCCAGCCATAAGGCAGGGAGCGTGTTCTGGCAGAGCGAGCCAGAGGAGAGGGCAGCTGGACGTGTGACTGCTGGCCTGGCCCAGCGTGCACAGGGTTTCCTGGCCCGCCCGGAGAGAAGCACATCCAGGCGCACGGATCTCTGGCCCTCTCGTCCCGTAGGCTGCCGTGGGAGCCGCCCGCTCCCTGTCTGGCTCCCGCTTCCCTGTCTGGGTCAGGACCAGGCGCGGGGAGGAGGCCGGGCCCTGCAGAGCTGCTCTCCGAGCGGCAGGGAGGGCGGAAGGGCGCGACCGCGGGCGCGAGGCGTCTTCCCTGTCCGGCTGCCACTTCTCTAGGGGAGGAAAGAATGAGATCGTGAAAACTCCCCGGCGGCCAGCAGCGGGCCGCCTCCCTGTCTTCGCTGCGGAGGTCTGTTGCAGCTTGAGCGGGGAACTCTCGTCTAGTTGTCCCCAGAGTGAACGAGCGGGATTTGCGGCCGCTGGGGCCCTCGCTCCTGGCCGCGCCCTACCGCCAGCGTTCGGCCCGGGTACGTGGATGAGCGCCAGGGCTTTTATGAGTCCCTTGCGATTTTCTAGAGAGAAAAAAACCGCTGCATGTGAGTGTGTGTGTGTGTGCATGCATGTGCATGTATGTACATGTGAATGTGTGTGTGCGTGTACATGTGTGCATGTGCGCTTTTCCCCCAGGCTTTTAACAGATTCCTACATTTGTTGGAATTGAGTATTGGCAAGAATGAATTCAGATTATGGCCCTTTCCCTTCCTCATGGGGTGACTCATGCCAAATCCATCCAGCTCTATGTGCCTCTGTTTCTTTATCTGTTGAATAGGTGATCATATAGGTTCCTTAGAGATTTGAAAAAGTAAACAGAATACAACAATAAGCCATGCATTCAGATACAGATTTATCATGTGTGTAAAAGACCTGTGAAAGCTGGGCATTGTCTGCTTTTTAAATTTTTAAATTAATAAGCACTAATTAAAGTGAAAAAAATCAGGTAAGATATGAAGGAGGGGAAAACACCATAATCCAAGCAACCAAACACACTTTTATTATTTTATTTTGCATCTTCTGAGTCTTATTTTAATGGGTAAAAATAGTTATAATTACATTGTGTTTATAGTTAAAACAGTTTATAAATATAAGGTACTTAAACTGTTGCTTAATTATTGGACTTTGATACTCATTTCCAAAGTATTAGTAGTTCGATGTTTTAATAAATTCCGTCTACCAGGTATACTTCTACAGGGGGAATTCGTATGTGACAGAGTTTTATCTTTTTTTTTTTTAGTTCAGGCTGGCCCTGAGCTCGCTATGTAGCCCAGGCAGGCTGCCGTGAACTCAGCAATCCTCCTGTCTCTGCCTCCCGAGTGCTGGGATGACAGGCGTGAGCCACCACGCCCGGCACTGTGGTATGTGGTGTTGATTGCTGGTGGGTGTGAGTCACCACGCCCAGCATTCTTTGTGGTCACCGGGATCGAACTCAGGACCTTACGCTTGCGAGGCAGGTGCTGGAACCACTGAGCTAAATCTCCGGCCCCAGAGTTTTATCTTTTTATCAGTTTTTAGGATTTGCTAGAATTGGGTCCGCAGGGAGGTCGTTCCTCCCCAGCCTTTCCACTGTGCAGAGAGGCAGAAAAGTAAGAAAGTTCACCGCCCGCAGGCCGAGTGCGGTTCCGCTTTGTTTCCGCTTTGTTTCTTGCAAAGCAGCCCCAGCTCCCTTGCCTGGCTCCTCTGCCAGCACTTCCGCCCTTCTCGCTAAAGCAAACCCGAATCTTGCTTTTACTTCTAGTTCCGTCGTCGGATCACACATCCCTGAACCCTGGGCTTTGATCTTGTCGGTGTTTGAACGTTGTAAAACTGCAGTTCCGTGGCCTTCATGCTTTTATCTGTCTTCTAATGTTTGATTTTATGTCTGTGAAATTCAGCCACGGTGCATGTAGCTGGCAAACTGCTCACTGTGTTGCAGTCATGACTCTAAAAGTGGGGAGTGCGGGGTCCTCCCTGCCCTAATTACAACTCCCAGAGGGATGTTTCTATTTGGGACTTTATGAAGAAAGGAAATCGATAGAAACTTGAGTATCTCCTTTAGCTCCAACATCACTGATCTGAATACTTGTGCAAGAAAAGAGCCAAATATGTGTTGTGTGTACTTCCATTTCTGTAGGAGAGTGCTTGGTGAGGGAAATAATCCACGTAACATGTGCACTGCGGTCTTTAACTGTGAAGAGTGGACATCGAGGCCCGTGTTGGGAGTGTCACCAAGCGAAGTCCCCGGAACACCACATGCTCCCAAAGTGAAGGGGTGAACAGGCCTGCTGTGGGGAAGAGGGTCTGGGTCTGTCTGCGTCAGGTCCTTCACGCTGTTCTGAAAATCCTCTTTCGTGGGCATCCACACTCATCCTCTGCTCATGGCAGAGGCAGTGGGGCTGTGTGTTCATCGCTTGTGTTTAAACAGTGAACACCGTCTCACTACGTGGTGCTCTTGGCGAGTGTCTGGAAATTGTTACTCTTGGCTCCCGAGTCCTGGAAGGTGGTATCTGTGCCAGTGACCCCTGTGGCAGAGTCCTAAGCTTCCCCAGGGGTGCTGGCCACATTACCAAGTCTTCCTGCTGCCAAAGGCTGTCTCCTCAGTGCCGTTTGCTGACCCAGGAGGAATCTTTTGCTCTGGGGATGCCAATGAATAAGTCATCAAAATGTGGTGCTTTCCAGGATGTAAGGAAGGGAGCGGATGGTCTGCTGTTCCTCCAGGAAATCTTCTATGTCTTTGATCCATTTTGGGTTGATTTTTTTTTTTTAATAGGGGAGAGGCAGGGATCTAGTTTCTATCTCATGCTGAGAGGCATCAGTTTCCCCAGTACTGTTTGTTAAAGCGGCTGCCTTTTCTCCACTGTATATTTTGGGCTCTCTTGTCCAGAATCAGATGGTTATAGTTATGTGGGTTTGCATCTGTGTCCTCTGTGCTATTTCTTTGGTCTGTGTGTCTGTTTTTTTGTTAGTACCATGCTGTTTTTGTTACAGTTACTTTGTAGTTTAATTTTTTAAGAATTGATTTTCTTGGTACGTTTTATATATACATTGTGATCACAATTGGAGTTTAATCTGAGATTGGGTATATTGTCTTTCCTCCTGCCTTGCTGTTTTTGGTTTGGCTCTTCTGTCTTTTGTAGTTCCACAGGATTTTTAAACTTTTTTTTTTTTCTGGTTCTGTGAAGAATGTGATGGATATTTTGATTCTGTAGATCACTTTTGGTGATATGGCAGTTTTGGTAAATAGTGGTTCGTCAATCCATAAACACAGGAAATCTTTTTATCTTCTTTGAGTCCCTTCTTTGGTATTCTGAAATTTTCACTGTAGAGGCATTTCACCTCCTGGATTAGATTGATCTGTAGGTATCATATTCTATTTTTGGGCTATAATGAATAGAATTATGTTTCTGATTTTTTCTCAGCTAGTGCGTTACTGTTTTATAGTAAAGCTGTTGATATTTTGATGTTGACTTTATATCCTGCTACATTGCTGAGTTACTTACCATCCCTAACAGTCTTCTGGTAGAGTCTGTGGGGTTTTATAAGCTACAAGATCATATTGCCTGCAAACAGGAAAATCTGACTTCTTCGTTTCCTATTTGTATCCCTTTTATTTTTTTCATGTGCCTAATGGCTGGAGTGAAAAGTTCAAAACTGCATTGTAAAAGAGTGGTGGGAACAGATGCCCTTTCTTGTTCCTGAAGAGAAACAGTTTTGATAGACACGACTGAGGCCCTCGAGGCCAAGGGTCATATTATCCTTGCACTTTTGACAGCTGATCACAATAGATCTCTGTCCTAAATCTTTTTAAAATTAAAAAAAGAAAGTTACAGAGCCTGAGGAGAGTGGGTCACCGGCCAAGAGATGGAGCCACTTGTGTTGTCCCTTGTAAGTGTTAACACCAGAGTTTTCTAGTATAATTCCTAGTACAATTTTCCAGTTGCATGCTTCTGGTTAGGAATGGGGGCAGAAGTGGGGTTCTGTGAAAATTGATGCTGTAGCACTTGAAGGAATTTTCACGAGTAGCCTGGGTTAGAGATTCTCCCCGTCTCCCCTTCTGTCTCGCAGGAGGTTCCCTAAGAGTGTGGGCGGGGACTCTGCTGGTCAGGGTGGTCACCAGTGGAAACTGCCTGGCAACGCACGGGGTGAGGGGCCGGCGCTTCCCCTGCAGTGCAGGCCCTGGGGCTTTCCCTCCTTCCCTCCAGGCCTCCGGGCTTCCCAGGCAGGTGGGGGCAGGTCTGCCGTGTTCCAGAAGCGCTGTCCAGTGCACAGAGCCGTGCCTGCTGCTGGGCACCCGTGGGCCACACCAGGCCGTACACGTTTAAGCATTCAGAAAAAGAGGAACCATGCGGCCTCTCTTCTCAATGAGAAAAAATCGCACCTTCAACTTCGAGACCCCCAATTCTGATATTTCTCTCATCTGGGAAACTCCGTCCCTATAGGGTTTCGGCAACTCCGAGCCGATGTTGACTTTATATCCTGGCTCTCGGCACCCCTGGTCCCCTGCGTAAGACGTGTCTTGACACGGCAAGAGAAGGGGGCGATCCGGAGTACGAGTGGGGGAGCCACGCTGAGCCCATGCTCTGGAGGCCCCTGGCCGTCACAGACGCACAGAGCGGGTCCCTTAGAAGCGCAGGACACCTCCCTCCCTTCGTTTCCGCAGCTGCTGCAAGTCCTGCGTGACACCGGCTCCCGGGACGGACGCTATATCCTCCGAGAGACACTTCCTCCACCGCCACCCTCTGTTCTCCGCACAGAGTACCGTGTCTGTGCCAGCAGCAGGCACGAGAGCCGGGCAGGTGCACAGGAGGGGTGGGTGGTCAGGCAGGTGGTGGGAGGAGCAGGACGGAGCCCACAGCCCTCGCTGTCGGAGGGCAGAGTGCGGCCGCTTCCTGCGCAGTGAGGTATTTCCTGTTAGTGCCAAGAATCCTTTTGCTCCTGTTCATGCTTAGCTGTCAGAGCAGCAGCGTCTGTGCCGGTGGTGAGGGACGTTCTGCTGTTACGACTCCTGCGCTGCCCTGTGATGTCCTTCTCAAGGCAGTACTGCTGGGCGACAGGAAGTCCGCACGTTTGCAACTTGGATGGACATTGAATGCTAGGATTGCAAACAGTCTGTTTTTAGAAATATCTTTAATAGGACATATCTGTTTTTATTGTATTTTTCAAACTAGACTTTACCTTTATATAATTTTTTACTTGAGAGTTTCTTACTTTATTTCGACACTAAGTAATGGTGATTTAATTTAGCCCTTTGATTTGTTTTGAATGCATTAAAAGAAAGTAACTGCTTTTCAAAAAATGTAATTTTTTATTTCCTATTTTTAATAAATACATATGTAATTTGAATGTAACTATGTTTTTGATTTATTAGATTGTGATTGTCAGTAAACCTAAAAATATATAACAAACTCTTATCGATATAATTAGTGACTTTGCTGAAATGTAAGCAAAAAAAAGTTTATGAAATGTAATAGTGTACGAATCACACAGGCCTCTTTGTTACCAGCTATACAAACATCACTGGCCATTACTAATATGTCTAGATAGGAAGAATAGTAATTAAAACGAATTCTTTAAAATATTTTTGACAACGTTTAGCTCTGTTAGAGCCATAGTTTTGCATGGCCTTTTTGGTATTGTTACGGATGTGTTTGTGAAGGCGAGAGGAGGACACAACACACTTCGTTCACATTATGACGTGTGTCTGGATGCTTCCCGGAGCCTCAGGAGCCCAAAGATGGGCTTCTGGAGGGTGAGTGGATCATGGCCCTGTGCCCAACTTGCTGTTGGGAGGTGGAGTCTGGTCGGCGGAGGGGTCACTGGGGCATGACCCGGAAGAGTTTCTCTCCCTCCCCGCTCCTGCCTTCTCCCTCTGCTTCCTGTCTGCCATGCCGTGCGTAGCCCTCCTTTGGCAGGCCCTTCTGCCCCAGCACCCTGCCATGGAGCGGGCTGACTGTGGACTGAAACTTCTATGAATTGTGAAGCAAAGAAACGTCTCTGTTCTGCAGATGTCAGTTTCTGTGTCTCAGTGACAAGAAATTGACAGTTTAACAATTAGGTAGATTCTTTACTTTCCAGTTCTTCCGTAGATGGCGTTTGTCCTGAGACGAAGAAATGCACACCAGCCAAGGCTGCTCTGATCTCGGGAGCAAGACAAGGACCGGTGCACTGGACTAGTTGTGTTCCACATCTCACAGTGAACAAGCTTCTGCCCTGTGGCATCAGGATATCTGTGGGTCCACACAACGTGGCCTCATCCGCACCTTCCCCTCTGCCAAGACTCCCAGTCGCAGACTCCCCGGCAGCAGCCCGAAGCCCACTTCCTCAAACCCTTTTCGAAGTCACTTCCCATGACCCGGACCCTGGAAGCACCCACAACTCACTGAGTTTCCCATGAATCCCAGCCCAGATGGCACAGGGCGAGGGGCTCCTTGTGCTAAGGCAGCTGCAACCCCACTCTCTGAGACATGCCAATGTATCATAAAGAGTTCAGTCAGTACTTGTAGAACACGGGCACATCCCGCGTTCACTGTGCCTCCACCCTGAGTCTGTGGTGTGCGGGAGTCCGTCTCGTTGGGGGTAGTGTGGTGTCTGTCAGGTGCACACGGTGCTTGGTGCTCGGGGTGGGTGATGCCAGCTGCACGAGGGAATTTGGATGGCACTCCTCCCCTCCTCTCTGTGCTGTCCATTAATGAAAAATGGGGAAGTGAAGTTTAAATTTCAAAACAGAGAAGAGGACCAGATCCTTTAAATGCAAGTGGGTATTTTGTCTCCTTGAACAGGATAATTTGTTATCAGCAATGTATTTGTACGCAAATGACTTATTAAATTCAAAAGACTCGTTTCAACTTAAATATGCCTGGTTTTGTATATAGCATATTGCTTTCAATATGTAAGGGAATCAGAACTTTTCTTTGTAGTTGGAAAATGTAAAGGTAATTCTAACCATGGATAAAGTCTAGTCCCAAATCTGAAATAATGAAGTCTGAACTTAATTCATGCAACAAATTTGTATCCAGTGTCCTTTATGGAAAAGGATAGTATCTCTCTCTTCTAAGTTACAATACTTTGCCAACGCTATTGGGCATTTTCAAGATGGTGTTTCTATCTGATCTCAAAAACTCCATGGCATACAGTATAGAGTTCATTCTACCATGTATATGCAAAGGAACATTTTAGTAATAAAGCACATATATAGTGTGTACAATGTGGTTTCCATTATAACTCCACTCCTCATCTGCTAGTAACTTTCTCCAAATTTAATCTTTTGGGTTGAAATTTTCCATGCCTGGTTTAAGCTCAAAGGTATTTAAAAAATTATTTTTTAAAGTTGCAGGGCAATTCTTTTGGCTCTCTCAGTACAACCTTCTTCTAATTTCAGTGCAGGAAGAAAAGCACAAGTACAAAGGCAGAAGCTCAGCATAAAGGTGTGGAATGTGAGTGTTTGAACAGCGCCACCGAAAGCTGTCGTGGCCACACGAGGGCTGCGTCTTCAGCGCTTGGCTGAAGTCGCCGGGTGGGCTGTGAGTGCGGAAGTCACTGCAGGGCTCTGTCTAGAGGTTCGAGTCCTGTGACCCTGAGATCCGTCTGTGCAGCTGGTTCTGGTGACAGATGGCCCACGATGCCCTCTCTTCAATGTCTTGTCCTTTCTTCCAGCCCTGCCTTGGGGATCAAGTACAAGATTATTTTACAAACTCAAAATTGGCTTCTTATTGGACAACATGGATGCTTGCGGGCTTTGTGGGTTTTTACCAAAGAGGGCGGTTCTGATTTTAGTTCGTGCTGCAGATGCTGTCGTGGCCGGGACCTCTCTCGGGAGGGTTTCCTGCATGTAGAGCACGCGTGCAGCCCGTGGACGTCCTCCGTGGGAGCCTGTTGTTAGAGGAGGAGAAGCCGCATTCTTGAGGACTGGAGGGCAGGGGAGGGCGCGGCCCACACAGGAGAAAGGAAATGCCCTGTGTCCAGACAGCCTCCTGTGCCGTGAATCTTCGCCTTATCAGCGGAATGTCATTCAGAGCCGTTGCCTTGAGATCGCGCAGCATGATCATTAACAAACCCATCCAGTGGCCCCGCGGGGATTTAAGGAGACACGTCAGCCGCAGGGCCTCTCTGGGGCGGGCGCAAGGGGCTGACGAATGGCCGCTCCGGTGCCTGCCTGTCTGCTGTCTTCCCGGCGCCCTCCCGCGTCGACGCATACATAGACGCGCGTGCAGTTTCAGAATCTTCCACGAGGAACAAAGGGGGTCGCGTCATGAAAAGCAACGTTTCTCACGGAGCCCTGCCAAGGTCCCGGAACCTTGCTCGTTTCCACTTGATTTATCTTAATCATTCTCTGTCAGACAAAACCTTCATGGATTCCACACCGTGTCCCGTTCCATCCCAGCGCCCGCTTGCGGAGCTCCGCAGGGCGAGGCGGGGCCGCTTCCCTGTCAGCGTCTCTCCTGCGTGACAAAACACGACCGTTGGTGCCGGGGACACGATGGACTCAAGGGGCTGCTCCTTACCAGGCTCGCGCATAGGTCACACCGACCCAGTCTTACCGGCTCCCGTTCACGCGGAAGTCGTTCTGATCGTTTCTTTCCCCAGTTCAGTTAGACCCAGGCCTCTGGGGGCCGCTTTCGCTTGTTTTACGCAGTGTCCTTCTGCGGTGGAGCCTGGACAGAGCCCTGGTTGGCCGGGCCGGGTGCTGTCTGCTGGGAACTTCTGTGAGCGTGAACGTTCTGTGGTCTGCTCTGGACACCTCTCACTATGTGGAAACGTGCAACCTGGATTTTAAGTAGGTTTTAAATTTAATTGATTCAAATTTAAATAGATGTATGGCTAAGGGCCACCCTGTCCTACGGGTCTGACCTATAGACTTTACCTACTGAATGGCACTAGGCCCTGGTCCTGTTGCGACAAACCATCCCTCACTTCACACAGGGATCTGTCACCTGTTCTGCTGCCTCTTCGGTTGCTGCTGCTGCGGGCCTCTCCCGGGCTCCCTAGTGGGGCTGCACTGAGGTGGGTCTGGCATGGTCTGATGGCCCCGCAGGACGATGCCACCTGTAATCTTAGCACACAGCAGGCTGAGGGAGGAGGATCCACAGAGCCTGACAGCCTGAGCCCCCCGTGAGTACAGCCAGCCTGGACCATGGAGCGGGACCCTCCTCTGACCTCTCCCACCGGAAAAGGGGCAAGAACAAAGAGCTTTGTGTGTCTGACAGTTTACAATGGTTTTGAATTGGGGCTGGGGACCTCACTGTGGACAAACATGGCGGCTGTTTCTAACCTGGCACCCCCGTTTCCCAAGAGGAGCAAGCGCCAGTGACCAAGGTCGTCAAGGTCCGCAGCACCTGTGGCCAAACCGTAGCCTTTTGACGCCCATTCTGGCTAGAGGTCCCCGGACGCAGGCCAAGTCAGCGCTGTCTTTTTAATCTGACTATAAACTGTTTAAATTAGTTGTTTAGTTAATGCAGCTCCCGTGATTTTTTTTTTAAGTAAACTATTCTTGTTTGGCCACATGTGGTATCAGACTGATCTTTTTAAAATGAAATAATCAATAACCTCATGTTCACGAAATCTCATCTGTTTCTGTAAGCAGTGCAGGGGCCTGGTGTCTCTGGGGTTTCCACGCTGCCTAGAGGGACGTTTTGTTTATTTCATGTATGTTCCGTTGTACTTTCAGAACATTTCTTCAGCCTCACACCCATGCTCCTGAGCCCGCCGTGCGGCTGGCCAGCTTCCCCGCCTTGTCCAGTAGCATGGCTGCCCGAGGGCTGGCTGCAGCCCTGGCGTGTGGGAGTAACTAGGTCCCACCACTCGGGGCTAATCAGCACCATCCTGGACTGACATGAGGGGCTGGGCGTCCGCAGCTGGGGGGCTCAGCCTGTCTACCCCACAGCCTCAGCTTCACCCCAGGGCCAGTCATGGCCGTGTGCCTCACGGTCAGACACCCGAACTGTTTTCTAATACTTCGATTTGCTTTTCTGCTCTCTGTGTCTCCGATCTGTGCGGCGAGGGTTTTTAGGAGACTGCTGAGCAGAGCTTTGAGGGCCGTCCCGCAGAGGGAGATCTGGCCAGGTGGGCTCGCAGGCACGCATCGAGCGAAGGCCAGAATTGTACCCGGTCCACATAACACAAGGACCCTACATCACGGGCCCAGGAAGACCAGCACCACCGAGAACGTTCACAGGCGGAATCCAAGCAGACCACGCTGTGGACCTCCCGAGGGCAGAGGGGACCAGCTTGCTAGAGGCCGGGGTGGGGGCAGGGAGGGGAGTGACACGTACTGGGAAGCTGCGGCATGGGGAGGCGGGCCGCTGCACAGCGGGGGTCTCTTCTACCGGGCTGGAGGAGAGGTGCTGAAGGGTTCCCGGCGCAGAGAGGGTGTGGTCACGCTAGCGACTGGTTTGGTCTTGTCCTGTTGAGTGCATGTGCTAAATTATCACACTGCATCCCATTGGTAGGAACTTTTAGGCCAGTTACAAAACAAAATGATTTTGGGGGCCTGAGATTTAGCTCAGTGGTTCCAGCACCTGCCTTGCAAGTGCAAGGCCCTGAGTTCGATCCTGGTAGCCACATACAATGCTGGGTGTGGTGAGTCACACCAACCAGCAATCCATACCACATACCACAGTGCTCACACCTGTCATCCCAGCACTCGGGAGGCAGAGGCAGGAGGATTGCTGAGTTCAAGGTTTGCCTGGGCTCCATAGTGAGCTCAGGGCCAGCCTGAACTACAAAGTGAGACCCTGTCTCAAAAAAAAAGAAAAAAGATTTTATTGT
>PVIC010026870.1:0-17500 GCA_004025085.1 Thryonomys swinderianus
GTGGTTGAAAATAAGCAAATTAAAAGGCTAAAGAAATCATGTTTTTGAAGTTTGTTATAAGTTTATTGCATTTTAGATATATGTAATGCAATGATCATGTTTATCACAGAAATTTGTACCTGTACATGATATATCTGGATTCTTTTTTTATCATTCCTCTCCCCTCCTTTCATCATTTTTAATTAAAAAATATTCTCTATTAAATCCAAGTCACAGTGCATTTAGATTCTCACAGATGAATGTTCCCAATTATTCCTGTGTTGAACTAGAGTTTCAGCCATAGCCAATGTCAAGAAAAGTCTTCATTCCATCATCTGAACCCAGGGTCAGGTCAAATGTGTTAAAACAAACACAGTAGCCAGAGTCGGGGGCTGCAGTGGAACCTCTTCAGGGTTTTATGCGCTGGACACTAGTAAATGCTGGAAGGAATAGTGCTCACAGATGATAATGTGACGCGAAACTTATAGTTACTGGCCTGAATTTAACCTCCGGACACTCAACTGAGCTCTGATTTCAGAATGGGGCATCTTGACCAAATTCTACTGAACCTCCAGTCTAATCAGGCGGTGACTCAAACTTTTCAGTTGGATATTTCTCTAAAGCAAATAGCTAAGTTTAGAGTGACGTTTTGAATCCTTGCTTCCAAAACGAGTCTCCAGCTCATTAAATACCATTAAAAAAAAAAAGCTTGCAAACATGATTTAATTCTGGTCTATCAAGCTGAGGCATTTCATTACCAGGTAGTTTATCCTGCTAGGGTATATATTTTATTTTCCAGTTTTCATAAATTCAGAGGGTACCTCAGCTCCTCAAACTGCTGATAACACACATCATGCCAGATACAAATATTTACATCATCAAAATAAATGTTTCAAAAATCCCAAACTCCAGTGCATCTGAAAATTGATTTGGATCAGGTACACTTACTGAATTAGAGAGATACAAAAACACTCAACAAAAAAAAGACTCAAAACAACAGCAACAAATATCATAACCCACGAGGGACTTTTAAACACCAGGCTATCTCACCTAGTCTTTCCCTCAGTGATTTCAGGGAGACACTATCTTGGAATGTGTTTTTTGCATTCACATCAGCATTTTCCTCGAAGACGAACTAAAGGCAAGTAGAATAAAAATCCACCATTTCTGATCGTTTTCCCACCTTTACCATTGTACTACCTGTTTATACTTCACCCCAGAAACCTTGAGGTGCATGCCATAACTCTTAGGAAAAAGATCCAGGCCCTTCCCACAGCCTCAGGATCTGTCCTCCATCACCTTCTGCTTCTCCTACCCCAGCTTTGTACAAGCAGCCCTCTCTTTGGCGTTTGAGATTACTGGCCAGCTTCTAGGTAATTTCTGAAACTCCAGCACCAAATCCCGTTCTGTCTCAGGCAATCTGTTTGCTTTCACTGCTTTCCTCTTTGCCTAGAATGCAATTATCTCCCATCATCCTTTCCAAGAAGAGATGACTGAACATTTAGTCAATGCTTCATCTTTTCCTGAGTAAACTCTGGTCAAGAAACTCACACGTGTTCATGGCTTTAAAAGATGGACCATTTTGGCGAGAGGTATGTGTAGAAGCTACAGCAAGTTTCTTCTAGGTTATAAAGAAACCACAAATGGAACAATAATTAGAGTAGGTTGGTTTTCTGTAGAATCAGAGCACTTAACCAAATGACCTTCATAAGACCTTTCTAAAAAAATGCTTCTCAAGTCATATTTAAAGCAGCAAACAAACACACCATGTCTTAATGGTCTCAGTCTCCCATGCAGTGTCTTTTAAAACAGGCCTGTGAGCTGAGTCAAACTCTCTCACACTGTTAGATGGGATAGCACGCTTGGGCACGTGCAGGCAGGAGTGACCACTACGGGGTAGAAAACAGACTCCTATATTCAAAGGGGGGAAAATACAATTTAGAATCTCCTGGTCAAGGATGGTAAACAGATTACATGAGAGGAAGGATGAGCAGAGACCAAGGAGTCCAAGCCTTGGATAATCAGCCTCTGGCAGTAACAAAAGTCTATGATTTTAACCTTGTGTGCACACCAAGGGCTTTTCGTTCGTTTGGAGTTCACAACAACCGAATCACCTTCAGACACAGCTTTCTCGTGTGTGGGGCTTTTCCCTATCTTCTCCTGTCTTGACGGGAAATGGTCTCCAAACAGAAATGAGCCAGCAGGAGCAACCCTATGTCCCAGCAGAGGGGACTCTGTGGGCTCCAGGCTCTTCCACAAATTAAGGAGGAGTTCATCCCGGGGCAGGAGAGGGCAGGAGGGGTTCCAGTGTGACACTCGCAGAGCACAGCTCAGCAATTTTGTGCAGGAGTGAAGATTTTTAGCCAGCAAGATGCCCCTAGGAAGATTAATTATTGATTTTCTTATAAATCATCCGAGGTGATTGTTGTTTGTTTTTTCTCCCAGGTGATAAACATCTGATTTTACTTTCATTAGAAATTTTCCCTCTGGATTGAGGTTAAAAGAAGGCCCAGTAAAGAGTCTCTGAGGAAGGATTTTTCAGCATAATATGCAGGAGAGACAATTGTCCTTTCAGGCCTTCGTGGGATACCAGGGATAAGCCCTCAGGCAGCCTCCGTGGGGTGCACAATAATTAGAAGCACAAGAGCTTGACTAGCTGAAGAGAAAAACTACAATTTAGACATAATTATTGTTGTTGGCACGGGGCCTAAGGTGGGTGGCATTTCTACATGGAACGACAAACGCATGCCAGACTGAGACCAGCAGGATCAGCTTTCAGAATCAGCACTGACCCCAGTCTTCAGCTTCATGATGGAACCAACACAGTGACTTACCTTCCTGCCCCCAGTGTTGATGCGGAGGGGCGTCAGGAAGGGGTCGAAGATCATGTGACTCGTCTCTATGTTGACCGGAGACTGCCGTTTCCCCACAGAGCAAAGATTCCAAGCTGAGTTCACCAATCCCCAGAAAGAAGGAACTAGAAACACAAAGAAGGGACAGAATTAGGCAGCGCAGAAGAGTGAGGAAGCCTTGTGGAAAGAGCTATGATACCAAGTGTTAAAAAGTTGGAGTTGATGGAGATCCCTAGGGTTGCTAGGGTATTTTCCTGGCCCGAATCTAGGTCAGTTTCTCTAAAACCTACATTCATGATCCCTTGAGGTCAGCTTTCCTTGTTTCAGGCCCGTTTATCCGGTGGCTTCTTTGATGAGTGCCGTGAACTGTAATACTACATTGCTAACATTGTCTTTCAAGCCACGTCACTTCTGCAGTGTGTCCAAGATACACCAAATATTTTTTAACTCCAGGACTGATGCTCTGTTCTTCCACTTGGCAGGAATGACACAAGAATCAACCTTGTCTAAACTAGAAGGCAGTTGATGCTTTTCAAAGAAAATGTCTTTCGACCTATACAAGGTGTTTTTCAGTGAGTTGTCAAGACCAAAGTGAGGGAGTGAATTGTTTTTCTGACCCCAAATCAACACTAGACAGGAGCTTAGAGATTCGACTCTGTCTTTGTTTGGATCAGCACTGTGTCATTAACCTAATGTTCCTGCAGCCAAGGAACGCGATCATTTGATAGGCAGAAAAAAACGACAATGGCACTGTGTGCTGAGTGCAAACATCCAAAAGAAAGCTGCCTGCTACGCTCAGCCTCCCATTAAAACATCTATTAGGATAAATCTTATGCAATGTCCAGTCCTATTTTCTTCTCCCACAGGAAGTTAGCAGAACTATGCAGAGTGCCAGCCTGCTTATTTGTATGTTGGGGAAGAAACTGTCCCTTCAGCCTTTAACTGCCCTTCTCAGCACTTCTGTCTAAGCATAGGATCAGTGGTTTCTCCCTAGGCCCTTGAGAAGATCCGGGCATTCATTCACTCATCCCCACTTAGTATGTAAAGCGAACTCCTCTCTCGTGTCCAGCCCTGGTGAGGTTGAATCCTGAGGAAGCCAGAGAGGCACAAGACAACAGATACACCAGGGAGTTGAAAGCATTATGACCTGGGTGGGGCAGGGGGATTCCTGATGTATAAACATAGGAAACATGGCAGCACCCTGCTAAATAACTGGCCTTTTGACTCAAATTGAATGTTGCCTTTAACGTCAGCAGCATTGTTCCTGCTGATCCCTCAGGCAGAGGAAACTGAGGTCTGAAAGGGGCCTTGGAGGATATTTTTGCCAAACACAAGTCCCATCATTTGGGAGGAGAATGGAGGTAACCCAAGAGCCTAGGATCCTCTGTGCTTCTGTCGATGCTGTGTGGAAGTCAGAAAACAAAACTCAAGTTCCTTAGATTCCCAGACAGATCTTCGGTACCAACATAGATTGACCTCACTGTGAAACAAGGTAAAGCAGAGTTCGTTTTAATCCATGGGAACAAGCCCTTGATGGCTCCATTACCTTTAGTTTAGCCAAAGAGTTTGAGTCAGCTTCGTAGCCACTAATGATTTTCAAAACACCATGAATGACCAAGTTATGGAGAGAGAAAGAAAGAAAATGAGGGGAAAAGTCGAGGCAAGAACTTGTGAAAACGTACATGTGTTTCCTTGGTGGTTTCAATGACAATATCACCGCACATAACATCTCCACAAAGTACTGTGTCCTAGCAAAACTGTAACATTTAAGGAAGTTCTTGCATTAAGGATTGATTAAAAAAAACACCAAGTTTCTGTATTTCCTATGCGGATCTCTTCTTTAATCACTGGCTTAACATTGTACCCAATCCTCAATAAATTCAAGTTTACTATTGAAGTCCCCTTCAGGACATTCTCCCATCTATATTTGCCAACGATGCATAGAAAAGTGGCATAAGAAAGGATGCCAGAGATATAGTCACAGCGCTGCCGCAGGGGGCGGTAAGATCTCTGGTAAGTCATGTATTCCTTGGGGCTTGGGTTGGTCTCTAATGGCTTCTTTGGGAGGCCAATGGGTGGGTTTCATTCAAAAATATCATCCCCTATTCATATGATATCTTATGATATAGTTTGCTTCTGTAAAGTGTCCCAAAGCCGTCTCTGGGCCCTATTGGAAGACGGTGAAAAGCATTAAGAAGTGAGTCCCAGTGGGAGGTTTTAGGTGATTAGGGGTACAGCCTAGGTGGCCTTTTTGGGGTGCCTTGGCCGACTTCTTTACTTCCCAGCCACTGTGACCTGAGAAGCTTCCTCTGCCTCAAACTCTTGCTGGGATGTGCTGACAAGGGCAACGGCATCAGCCAATGAGTGGACTGAGACTCTGAAACTGTGAGTTGGCATAAACCTTTCTCTTTTTCTAAGTTGATTATCTCAGGTGTTTTGTGGCAGTAATGGAGAGCTGATGAACACCAGCAGTCATCACCACATACCACAGTGCCAGGCGTGGTGGCTCACGCCTGTCATCCCAGCACTCGGGAGGCAGAGGCAGGAGGACTGCTGAGTTTGAGGCTTGCCTGGGCTACATAGTGAGCTCAGGGCCAGCCTGAACTACAAAGCGAGACCCTGTCTCAAAAATAAACAAATAAATAATAAACAGGAGCCATGTTGGTTGATATTGTGAAACACGATCACAGAGTGATATTCGTAGGGGAAAGTAATGAGGGGAAAGAATAAGTATGATTTGGAAAAAAAAGAAATAACATGTATATAGGGGATGGGGGTGGTTGTGGGTGATAGGGATATGGGTAAAAATGAGAATTAACTCATGTCATATACTGATACAAATTCCCCAGTGTTGAGTGTGATTGTGAGCTGTATATAAAATGTACCAATAAAGAATTCAATTTAAAAAAAGATATTTGAGGATTGTAATTAAGTTTCTCCATGATGGGGAGATTGTATGGGTGGAACAAATGTAATCCTAAGAGTGCATTTAAGAAAGAGATAGGAAGGTCGGAGGTATAGAGAAAATATATAAATATATATATATATATTTATAGAATATATGTATATATTTATATATATATTTATAAATATATATTTATATAAATATATAAATAAATATATATAGAGAGAAGATAGATCAGCTGGCTTTAAAGATTGAGGGAATAGCACCAGCCAGGGAATGTAGAAACTGGAAGAGGTAAGACAACAGCTTCTCCACCTGCAGCCTTCCAAGAACACAAATTACTGTGATTTTAACCCTGTGAATTCCTCTTGGACGTCTGACCTCCACAACCACAGAGAGTAAATCTGTGCTATATCCCGCCACTCTGTGATCGTGTTTCACAATATCAACCAACATGGCTCCTGTTCATTATTTATTTATTTATTCATTTTTGAGACAGGTTCTTGCTTTGTAGATCAGGCTGGCCCTGAGCTCACTATGTAGCCCAGGCAAGCCTCGAACTCGGCAATCCTCCTGCCTCTGCCTCCCAAGTGCTGGGATGACAGGCATGAGCCACCATGCCTGGCACTGTGGTATGTGGTATTGATTGCTGGTGGGTGTGAGTCTCCACGCCCAGCATTGTATGTATCGAACTCAGGACCTTGTGCTTATGAGGCAGGTGTCGGAACCACTGAGCTAAATCTCTGGCTCCTCCTGTTTATATTTAAAACTCGGAGACAAATCCCCTATGACCATCTAGACGTCTATTCCGTGTGGGGGTTGGGGTTTTCTCTGGGAGGCCGTGGCATGATGAACATTGTTACAGCTGGTGCACATTGCGTTTCATTTGCCTCCATGAAAATCATTAACAAAAATAATTCCTATCCCATAAATGGATCGTAAGACCATCATTATGTGGCAGCCCGGTTGGGCAGATGCTGCCGTGCCTCACTGAATAAACTTCATCTCCAGAAAGTGCCCCCACAGAAACACGAACAGCAAAAACTTTATGTGAACATCTGCCTTGGCTTTTATTGGACATGGGATTTTCTAAGATAAACAGTGTCTGCATTTTACATTCCTCACTTCACTGTCAAACCTTGCATCTCTGATTGTAACCACCTTCTCTGAAACAGAGAATAACCATGAAACATTTCCCTCCGCTCTGTTGTGTCCCTCGCAAGGACCACTCCTGAAAGGGTGTCTCAGCCAGCTCGCAGACGACTGGCTGATTTTAAATCAGCTGTAAACAGGCAGGTTTTGGGTTTGGTTTGGTTTCATCTTGGTACTGATGTTTTTAGAGCCAGAAGCCACTTCAGAGATTGTCTGATCTAAGCGCTTACCTGGAATTAAGAACTTCGGGACAGACAGTAGGATCTTCCACTCAGAGGAACACATCTTGAATCTCAAGATCCCAGGACCAGGAGGGTTCACTGTGTTGAAGGCCCCCCCCCCCCAGGAAGCTCCATCCATAAGCAGATGATCAAGGCCCCGGGAATTTTGTTATTAACATGACCTGGCAAGCTTCTGCAGCCATTAAAATGAATTACAATCCCCTTAAAATAAACGTGACATGTTAAAAAAAATAAATTTCAAGTTGCAAAGGTTCAAACTTCTTTGAAAGTCCCCGGAACCAGAGAAATCAATGCTGTTAGAAACAGTGTTAAATGCTGGGGCAAGAATTAAAGTGTTGAAAGCTGGTCCAGGAAACTCAAGTACCACATGACCAGGAAGAGATTAGCAAAAGCAGTTTGATCCAGATGCGTGGGACAGGTCTTAGGATGAAGGCTGTGAGATAGAGGGTCTGAAGGCGGGTGCCCGCTGGCCCTGGGAGGGAGCTGGCTGACTTTATGTGCAGGGTGGGTGTGTGTATAGAAAGAAAGGGTGCAAGGATTATTCAAGAGAAATTTTCCTCTGATCTCTGTTAGATCTTTCTTGCCTATCCCAGTGATTCTTCACCACCCTCCATAGGGTCACCCTTCAGACATGTAGACTTTCATGTCACGGGAGCTGAGGGTGTGACTCTAGACAGAGGTGACACTGATTCTATTTCCAGCTTTTCCAGAACACGTAGGATTCTGTTTTTCTTCATTTCTGCAGATATTCCAATAAATCAGTTTTTTAAAAACTTTTCATTTCTTCAAGCGTCGGTTATTATGGCATATCTGCTAATGCTATGCCTTTCCCTAGTTTGATCGATACACTATATTGCCGAGAAAAAAATAAAGTAAAATTGAATCAAAATCGATTTAAGTGATTAATAGACAACTGGCCTGAAAATGTTTGAATTCTATCATCCTTGCCACTTTTTTTTCCTCACAGTCTCCTAATTTACATATAAACTAGAACACACAACAGACTCGAATATCTCTGCAAATTAATTTTTGGAGATGAAACAAAGGAAGTTAACTGTTACTTCACAGCTATGAGCCATCTTGCCAATACATTTCCCTCATGGCAACAGGGCCATTCTCCCCATAAAACCACAAATCCCTACCGGTTTTCTGGCTCTGGGTCCAGCGAGCTATGAAAGATGTTCTGGTCTACTTTCAACTACTGAGGTTGCGAGCGTTGGCAAACAGGAAGCAAAACCCATCAGCTGTTCGTTCCAACCCGTGAAACAAAAAGCTCCGCTTTACTTTGCAGCTCCCGGGAAAAATATCAACATTCTCACCCAAACAGGAAATGGGTCAAGAGAACAGGAGACCAGAGGAATCAAGTCGAGTGCTGAAGTAATGAATGTCATCCGGGAAAAGATTCCTCAAAGCCATGCTAGGTTTGGAGGTGTCTCGCTTATTAATTTTGTCTGGAGCTCTCAGAACTAGAAAAGAAAATGCTGTTGGGGGCAGAGTGTTGGGGAAGGTGGGGGAGGGGACCTGTGTGCATTCGCTAGGTTGTAGGGAAATAAGGTAAACTCGCTTCGGAAGTGTTGACTGGAAACCTCGGGCATGTCAGGCACTACGCTTGGCACTGAGGACGAATGCAGAAATATTTACTGAAGATTTATTAAGTGCCTGGTATTGTCGACAGTTTTGGGTTGTTAGTAATGAATGAAATAGATGTGGATTCTGTTCTCATGTATCTTGCAGTCCAGGGTGATTATGAGAGAAAAACAAGTTTATATGTCTACCTATCTAGGTAGCTAAATCTTTTGGTAAGTCTCTTATAGAGACAAGGAAGGTATCAAGAAAGCAAGGATGCTATGAACATGGGTGCACATGTGTTGCTGTGGTATGAATCTTTTAATCCTTTTATATACATACCTAGCAGTGGAATAGCAGGGTCAAATGGGACCTCTAATCCAAGCTTTTTGAGCAATCTCCACACTGAGCTCCATAGCGGTTGTACCAGTCTACATTCCCACCGCCAGCGGAGAGGGGTTCCTTTCTCCCCCAGCTGGCTAGCATTTGTTGCTGATGTGATCACAATGTCTATATATATAATGTACCAATAAAGATTCAAATTTTTTAAAAAAAATGAAAGCCAGGATGGAAGACATAACCTGGGCAGAATGGTCAGGGTTGGTGTCTCTGGAAGTCCCATGTAGAAGACACTCAGAGGACTGGGAGAATAAGAAAAGTAATGAGAAGAGGGCAGGAGAGCGGAGGCCTTGGCAAAGAAGAGCTTTCTGCATTCCGGAACAGAGAAGAGGCCACAGGAGAAAAGTGAAATAAAAGAAAAGAAGGAGAGGGATCAGGGTCAGATCTACTTGGTTCCCAACGTGGAATCTGTGGCCCTACCAGGGGGCCTGTGTTTTCCTCTAATGCAATAGAAAGTCACTGAGGGAGTTTGAGGTGCGGAAATACTCTGGTCCGATTTATGAATGGAGAGCATCTATCTGTTTTAGATGGAACACAGCCAAGAGTAAACTTGATTATTCTTGTAGTCTGAATGGGCAAAGAATGGAAAAGCAACAGTTGGGAATATAGTTACTTTTTTACATGAGTTCAGTCTCCTTGCTTATGGTGTGTTTAAATTCCACCTCAAAGGCAGAACTAATTGAATGTTTTAAAAACTGTTCTCTTCAGCATATGTGCCAATAAAATAGCATTTTCTTCAGTTCAAACGGGTGCTTTACAAGTCATAATTGGAAGCAAAACATTTTCATGAAGAGACCCAGTAAGGTGATCTTTTCTTGTTTTCAAGCAATAAACTAAATCCCCTATTATTATTATTATTATTATTATTATTTTTTTTTTTTTTTAGCCAAAGGAAATTTGGGAAACTGAATACTGGAATAAAACACAGCCATGGTAAATTCAACCTTACAAAATAAAGCCTTCTGCTTTGATATAGCAATCTCTAACTTTGGGGTTATAAAGCATAGGAATACATTTTAAATAAGAACTCACATCTATCTCTTGCTCTTTCCCGTGCCAAGGCTGATTTACTGTCCCTTCCTCGATTCTCAACTGCGATAAATCTCCTCTTTGAGCCATTATTAATGAACATGTTTAAAATACCCAGTGCTGAGAGCTTTTGGCCACTTTCTGATTTCAGATTTATTTCATAGGGAGAACTGGCCTAGGCTTTAACCCCCTGATAGCTGGATCCCTCCTCCATAGCCGGGACTCTGTCTTCTTCTAAGTGGAACCTCCCGTTCTTTCAGTCAAGGATCCCTGAGGAGTTGCAGGGACCCTGCGTAACACCCATTCAAAACTTTGTGCATTCATCTACAAACCTAAGAGACCCTCTTTAATGCACTGGCGATAGAAAGATAAATCAGATGCAGCCACTTTTAAGGAAGGCATGATGGGAAAATAGGCAAGGAAACAAATAGTTATAACAAAACGCTTTAAAGAATTATAGTAAAGGCATGTGTGCATCAAACTTAATACGGAGAGTAGAGCAAGATGACTGGGCTGTTTCCTCTTCAGAGAGACATATTAGTCCTAACAACTGAGAGAGACTGTTAATAGAATTTGAATTGCTATTAAACAAGGGTACACTGAGCTACTGGACCTTCTAACTTCTCCAACTGAGACAGTTTTAATTGCAGAGGAGAAAAATGAGGAACTGTCACATTCTCACCGTGGAGTTCTGAGCAGGTGGCTAACTTCTATATCTAGCCTTAGTATCTCAGTCAGTAAAATGGAGCGATAGATGCACTTCATATACTTGTTGGAAAGATTAAGTCAGATCACACCCATAAAAGGTATTATATCATATAGGTTCTATAAGAAGTATGTAATCAGTATTGGAGGAGAGCTGGTGAAAGGGATGCTGGGAAGAACAGAGTGACCATGGTAGTGTGATTTTTGCCTTGGGTAGATACAAAAACAAGGTTGCCAGGCAGCTGGGTAAGAAGAGGCAGCCATCAGATGCTCAATCTGTGCATCTGGAAGCTCTGAATGGAGTCTAGGTCACAGGGTGGGCTAATTTCATGGCGTCCCAAGATGTGAGTTTCTTAAGCCCCTGACTCTCATGTGTGGGTGCTCGGAGAGAGTGAGCCCTGAGGTCGGTCATCCAAAAGGGTTTTCATGCCAGAGGAAACCACGTTGAATTCAGAACTAGAAAAGAAGATGCTGTTGTGGGCAGAAGATGCTGTTGTGTTAGGGAAGGTGGGGGAGGGGACATGTGTGCATTTGCATTATTATTGGAAGTTGTCTCATTATTTGTACAGCGGCAGCTTCAGCTCCCTCCCTGTGCGGGAGTCCCACGCGGTAGTGGACTTTCATCTGTAAAAATGCTATGACCGAGGGCGAAGAGAAGTGGACAGAGGGGGGCGTTTGTCTTCTGCGGGTCACTCACCTTTTCACAAGCTCAGCACCAAGGACTTGACATGGATAGTCCTCCCCAAACACTGTCAGATAAACTATCATTGTTCTACAGGTGGAAAGAGTAAGACTCAAAAGAGTGAAATGACTTCCCAAAGTTGCTTGGCCAGTAAGCAGAGGGACTAGAATTTGAGACCCGTTTTCAAGGCAAGCGACGAAGGAATGCACAGTGACATGTAAAACGATGCAGAAGCGTGTGAAGCCGGAGGTAACCGCCTCTCCTTCCCTCCAGGGGAGCCGGTGTGAACAAAGTCTCAGGCACCCTACAGCGCTGTTAACTGTGTTCCCACAAGCAGCCCCGGTGTATAGGTATATATTTGGAAAGGTCCTTCCTTATGAAAATATTTTTTGTTCCAAGTAACATGGTGCCATAAATATTCTGTTGATACTAATAGAGTGCCTCATTGACAGATAGGACTCCCAAGCTTCCACAGTCAGCACGCACTTACTTTATTCAGCCGTTCCCTAAATAAAAGGCATTAAGGTTATTTCCATCTTCTTTTACCATGAAAATCAATGCTGCAATAAATAGCTTCAAACATACTCTTTATATACATATATATATATATATATATATATACATATATATATATGAGTGCTTTCATTACAGGAAAAAAGATTCCTAAAGGTTGCTTTGTTCCATCAAGGTAAGCGCATGCTTTATTTTCATGGAGGGTGCTGGGCCACATTAAAAGTTATGGGCAGTGTCTATGAATATTTACACTTCTGTCTGCCGTGTGATGTCTCCATTTCTGTACAGTCTCCACAGCCCTGGATGGTATTCATTATTTATTTATTTTTGGCACTCTGACAAGAAAAATGGCATCTCATTGATTTAATTTGCATTTCCTAACTACTGTCGAGGTCAGGTCTGTTCTCCTGTGCTCACTGGTTATTTGCATTGGCTTTCTGATACTCTTCTCCATGTATTTATCTCTGGGATATTTATTTTCTGTATCAAGTTGGGCTGCCATTTGAATGGTAGTGATAGGAGCCCTTTGTCATGTGCTATAAATATTTTCTTCTGGCTTATGATCTCGATGTTGATCTTAGTTTTGGTATTTTAACATTTTATATGGTTGGATTTATTGATTTTTATTCTTTAAAGGATTTCTGGATTTTCTCTTCTCTAGCATGACCTATCCAACTACAGGCCATATGTAAGAACAATTTCTTTAAAGGCTTATAAAATATTTTTTATTATACTTTCTATAATTGGATTGTCAAAATATATCACTGATCAATATTTAAATATGCTATGAGACAGGGGTCTAAGATGTTTCCCAGATGCAAAGTGAATATTCCTGCTATTATTTCCTAAGTCAATCAATACCTGATTATCCCACTGAATGTTATCTATCACATGTCAAGTTTGCCTGTGCTCCAGGGAAATCTTCTGGAATTAGTGATCCAGGGACTCTAAATGTTGTACTGTTCTGTGGGTCTTCAGATTGTTTCTTTGGTCCATTTTTTTTTTTTTTTGAGGTAAGGTCTTGCTTTGTAGTTCAGGCTGGACCTGAGCTCACTATGTAGCCTAGGCAAGCCTCAATCCTCCTGTCTCTGCCTCCTGAGTGCTGGGATGACAGGCATGAGCCACCACGCCTGGTACTGTGGTACATGGTATTGATTGCTGGTGGGTGTGAGTCACCATGCCCAGCATTGTATGTGGTTACTGGGGATAGAACTCAGGATGTTGCACTTACGAGGCAGGTGCGGGAACCACTGAGCTAAATCTCCAGCCCTCTTTGGTCCATCTTATGTGTTTAGTAATTATTTACTTGAGTTGTGCCTGATAGAGGATTGCTCTATTTCCCCCCACAAAACTCTCAGATGGAAATTTTATTCTTAGAGCCTCTGTCCCCAGTGTGGAAAGTATAGTCAGAGAAGCTCTGGAGGATGTTTGTTGAAAAAAAAAGGCAGTAAATTATGCATAGTACAGTGGTAAGGGCCAGAGGGCAGGATTCGAATTCTTATTCTTCTCATGGCTTCCGTGCTGATCCAATGCTTAGCATGTATTGCATGCCAGCCTAAGAATTTCTTGTATATTCCTTTCATTTCATTACCTGGGCATTAGACAACGTTATTATCATGATTTTTATAGGTCTTATAGAAAGCTGAGGGCATACAGATGTTAGACAACTTGCTCAAGACCAAAAAAGAGCCCTGATACATGGCAAAGTCAAAACTCAAATGTCAGGCTGTCTGGGGCCATATCATTTGTTCTTAATTCCTATGCTATATTTCTTTTTTATCTTGACTTGAGCTAAAAATGTCTTGTCTTGACCCCTCCCCCAGTCTCTTCATGTACTAAATTGGGATATGCTTTGTTGAGTACTTTTATCTACCAAAATAACAGTGAAAGAAATTAGCAACAAACATCACTGGGTATTCTATTTAATAATCGAGTTGTCGAGTGTGCCCCTGGTACTAGGCTAGTAAAAGGCTAGTTTTACAACCAGCTCTCCCTCACTGTAGTCCCCCGAGACAGGTACTGTCTGTCTCAGCTTATAGTTTAGGATTTGAAGCTTTGCGTGTTGGGTGATCTGACTAGGGTCATTCCGCTAGTGTGTAGCTGAGTTGGTGATGCCAACCCATGTTAAATTTCCATCCTCGTTCTGTTCCTGTGCAGAGCTCAGACCCAGCACAGAACCACACCAAGCAAAGCTGCCGTCATGTTCTCTGTACTTTGCTTTCTCAGAATCAAAGCTGGTGAATCAAATGATTCGTTCTAGAGAACTCTACCGGAAGGCCTAAAACATTCTTGTTTATGTAGGTGTTAAAGGCCCCTGTGTCCATCTCAGGTTTAAAATCTAGCCTAGTAACAGTGTTAGATTTCTTAGATTTCATCTGGCAGTGTTTACTGTCCTATGGAATTGTTGGTGTTGCACATAGAACCTGAAGCTAGTTTATTGAAGATGGAAATCAAAACCACAAAAAGTAGCATGTCTCAATGTATATTAATAAAGTAGCCCATCAATTATTTCTACTTACTCAACTTTGAAGACAATGATCAGGGTGATGTCTCTGAATAACCATATAAACTATTTCAAATTTGTTCAAAAGTCACGTCCTCTTGGCTTGCTGGAGCCCGTATTGCTAATACTGAAACCAGGTAGGATGTGAGACTTAAATCCCAAGTAAAAGTAATGCAGGCCCTGAAAGTAGGTGAAATTTAACATTCAGAAACTCAAAAAAGTTCACTGAGACAGTAGGAGGCACTCAATTCTTAGAAATTCAAACATTTGGTGAAAAAAATTTAGAATCCTGCAAAATATTTGGATAGTTTAGAAAACACTGTTCTTTTTCTCTTTGAATACATAAGCATTTTACTCTCTCATTCTCCTTTCACTCTCCATCTATGTGTGATCTGTGTGTGTGTTCATGCAAAATTATACCCTTTGTAAATGTCCAAAGGAGGCAAAGGGTAAAAGTTAAGACAATAATGCCAGGCCCGCTACCCAGACGTATGTGAGAATGAGCTGAGCCTAGACCCTCAGCCCATTCCAGCAGTGGCTTTTCAGCTCTTTGCGACTTCCCACTGTGTTCACATTAGTGTAAGCCTACAGAAGCCTCCAGCTGTTCCAGTCTGTCTTGGAACTGACATATATTTAGGGCATTTCCTTTATCATTGGCACAAAACAGAGCTTTGTTATCTTTACGAGGCATCAGGAGAAATAATCTTCATGCCACTGCAGAATATTGGAGCTCAAATGCAACATACTCAGTCACTAAACACGGAACAAAAACGTCCAAATGATCTATTGATCCTTTACCAATTTTGCTCTAGTCCAATAAATCCAAATTTCTATTGAGATGCAAGGCTCAGTGTCTGTGATATAGTGACTTCACTAACAAGTTTATCTTGTTCTCTTAACTTTACTATTCAGCTTTTGCAAACAATATTTTGTATTATCCAGGCAGGAAAATGTGCAAGCATTTATTGCATAACTCTATCACTTCCCAAGTTGTATCAATGATCAAATCTAGGTGATTTCTTTGCTTTGAAATGTTCCTTATCCTACCCAGTCACTCCTAACTTTTAATTCTGATTCCTACTGCCATGTCTCTTGTTTTTTTTGAGACAGGGTCTCGCTTTGTAGTTCAGGCTGGTCCTGAGCTCACTGTGTAGCCCAGGCAAGCCTCAAACTCAGCAATCCTCCTGCCCCTGCCTCCCGAGTGCTGGGATGACAGGCGTGAGCCACCACACCCAGCACTGTGGTATATGGTATTGATTGCTGGTGGGCCTGAGTCACCGTGCCCAGCATTGCAGGTGGTTACTGGGATCGAACTTAGGACCTTGCACTTGTGAGGCAGGTGATGGAACCACTGAGCTAAATCTCCAGCCCTATCTCTCTTAGTTTTTGAAGCAGTTCTCTAAGTTCTTCAGCTTCCAAGTTACTTTCAGATCACAAATATCAGGAGAGCTGAGCAGACAAGGAAGAGCCAGAACTGGACATTAGGTAGACCAGTAGTCCTCAGTAGAATTCAGTGCACAGCACATGTTAAGATTAGATTCAACCTAGACCTACATTCTTCCACAGCCATGGGTTTGATGCCAGCATTGCATCTCCAGCTCCTGTTCTAATATGTGGCACAAAGTAGCCTCTTGACTCTATGTATAGAATGAGTAGGTATGAACAAGACTGTGATATCTGTTTTGTATGTCATTCTTTTCTCTAGTGCTCATCATAACACTGTCTTTCATTGTGATTTGTGGCATGAATCAATGAGCATTATATAGCTTTATTTTAATCAACGGCACAAGGTCCTCGTACCTACTTTTGTACTTTTTTTTTTTTATGAGACACGGTCTCACTTTGTAGTTCAGGCTGGCCATGAGCTCACTATGTAGCCCTGGCAAGCCTCGAACCCAGCAAACCTCCTGTCTCTGCCTCCCGACTGCTGGGATTACAGGTGTGAGCCACCATGCCCAGCACTGTGGTATGTGGTATTGATGGCTGGTGGGCGTGAGTCTCCACGCCCAGCAATGTATGTGGTTACTGGGGATCAAACTCAGGACCTTGCGTTTGCAAGGCAGGCACCAGAACCACTGAGCTAACCCTCCAGCCCTGTACTTTTGGTTTTATTCTTCCTCTCTCTTCACCTGGTCAAATTCTATGCATCTTATAACCTCTACTTTAAATTGCAAATCTTTCCACTAAGACATCATCACCAGTTAGACTATCACACTAGACTTCTAGAGACATGGTTAGATGATTGACAACCTGAAGTTAATTAGGTATGGCTATATTGTTCATTGTTTTGGAAACGCATTGGCATCTTTTGCTAAGTGGAAGGAAGCTCATCATCGTCAAGAATTTCACCCTGAAATGGCCACTAGGGGTCCTATTTGACCCTGCTATCCCTCTGCTAGGAATATACCCAAAAGAATTTAAACAATCACATTGGAAAGACAGATGTACACCCTTGTTCATAGCAGCTCAGTTTGTGATAGCTCAATCTTGGAAACAACCCAAATGTCCATCAACTGGTGAGTGGATAAAGAAGATGTGTTTTTTAAAAAATAAAATGGAGTATTATTCTGACATAAAGAATGACAAGATTGATTCATTTATGTGCAAATGGATACACCTGGAGGACACGCTAATGAGTGAAATCAATAGATCACAGATAGCAAGTACCAGATCTTCTCGTTGATATGAGCACCTGTAGATGCAAATGAGATCTAGAAAGTATGACAGTCTTTGTAGAATGGTAAATTTCCAAAGGAAATTTGGTGTGGGGATGTAATGAGGAGAAGGAATAAATATGATTCTGAAAGAAAATAAAAGAGCATGTACATAGTGGGTGGGGAGGTGTGGGTGGGTGGGGATATGGGTAAAAGTGAGATTTGACTGTGTCATATATTGGTACAAATTCCCCAGTGTTATGTGTGATTGTGAAATATATATAAATTGTACCAATAAAGAATTCAATTAAGAAAAAAG
>PVIC010026870.1:20000-24274 GCA_004025085.1 Thryonomys swinderianus
TTCTATAAAGCAGCCTGAGCCTCTGCTCCTGGTTTATCTCAAGGCTTCCTTTGTCTTCTCTTTGTTTGTGTTTACTTATTGGTCTATTTACTTTGCTTTGGGAAATCTGAATGAGTCAGTGGGATCCTGGTTCTTACAGTGGTTTATAGAACATATTCTTTAAACAACCAGCTTCCACTACTCTCGCATTTAGTACCGCTTGAGTATCCATTATCAAAAAAACTTGGTTTTCTTTTCACTTTGCCGGTGGTTTCTGTTGCTGTGCAGAAGCTTTTTAACAGGATGAGATTCCATTTGTTGATTCCTTCTGCTAGTTCTCATGCTATAGAGGTTTTGTTCATAAAGTCTTTCCCTAAGCCAGTATCTCCAAGAGTTTTACCTCACCTGGTTTCCAGCAGGTTTAGAGTTCCTGTTTGGATATTTAGTTCTCCAATCCACTTTGATTCTAGTTTAGTGCATGGCAAAAGAGATAGATCTAGCTTTAGTCTGGCAGGTTAAAGCCGATTTTTCCAGCACCATTTATTAAAGAGGTTATCCTTCCTCCATTGAGGATATTTGGCTCCTTTGTCAAAGATGAGGTGACTGCCGGGCCTGGTGGCTCACGCCTGTAATCCCAGCACTCGGGAGGCAGAGACAAAAGGATTGCTGAGTTCGAGGCTTGCCTGGGCTACATAGTGAGACCTTGTCTCAAAAAAAAAAAAAAAGATGAGGGGACATAGTTTATCTGAAGTTGATTCTGGATCTTCTAGTCTATTCCACTGATCCTCAGATCTGTTACATTGCCAGTACCATGCCATTTGGGAAAAAATTTTTACCAGCTGTTTCTCAGACAAAGGTCTACTATCCAGAAAATACAAAGAGCTTAATAAAATCAGCTCCCCTCAATTTAAAGACCCAATTCAAAAATGGGCCTCTGAATGAACGGACACTTATCAGAGGAAGAAGTAAAAGCAGCTAAAAAGCATAGAAAAAATGTTCAACGTTGCTAGTCATTCAAGAGATGCAGATGAAAACAACACTGAGACTTCATCTCATTCCACAAAGAGAGGCTGCTATCTTGAAACTGACCAGCAACAAATACTGGCAAGGCTGTGGGGAGAAAGGAACTCTTCTCCACTGCTGGCGGGAACAGAGACTGGAACAACCACTATGGAGATCAATGTGGAGATTCCTCAAAAAACTAGCATTAGAGGTCCCATGTAAACCTGCTATTCCCCTGCTAGAAATGTACACGAAAGAAATAAATGATTCACATCACAGCAACATTTGTGCACCCACGTTCACAGCAGCTCAGGTTGTAATAGTTAAATCTTGGAAACAACCCAAACGCCCATCAAGTGAAGACTGGATAAAGAAGATGTGTATGTGTGTGTTTAATAAAATGGAATATTACTCTGCCGTGGAGAATGATAAATTTGAGTCATTTATACTCAAATGGACATACCTTGAACACATACTCATAAGTGAAACAAATAGGTCACAGATGTGTAAATACTGTATCTTTTCTCTGGTATGAGAAACTGATGATATAAATACATTCTAGGGTATATAATAGATACTGTGAAATAGAAAGTATTCAAATGGTAAAGGGGGTAGGGATATATATCATGAGAAAAATGTTTGGTAAAAAAACAGGAAACAAAGCTTATGTATATATATGCGGCAAGAGGTTGATTGAAGGGTAAGCAGGGGAACGGGAAAAAATGAGAATTAAGAATGAGTCATATACTGGTACAAATTTTCAGTGTCGATTGTGATCATGATGTGTATATAAAATGTACCAATAAAATCAATTAATTAATAAAAAACCCACTTGGGACCAGAATATTTCAGATTTAAGAGTTTTTAAAATTTTGAACGTTTGCACAGGTTTTGCCAGTAGAGGATTCCTAACTTGAAAACCCAACATACAATGTACTCTCAGATCTGCAACTTTTTGAATATGGGTTTGATGCTCAAAAACCTTCTGATTTTAGGGCATTTCAGATGGAGAAGCATTTTGGATTTCAGATTTTTTTAATAGTGACGCTCAACTTGTAGTACTTACTTTCATTTGCAAAAGAACTTTTGCCTGAGGTCTTAATCACCCCGTGAGAAATAAGAGAGTATTTAACATTCGAAAAGAAAACAGAGGTGCTTGCTTTGGCAGCACATATACTAAAATAAAAAAGAAAACAGAATAAATATGACTCTGAAAGAAAATAAAAGAGCATGTATATAAGGGGTGGGGAGGTGTGGGTGGGTGGGGATATGGGTAAAAATGAGAATTGACTTGTGTCATATATTGGTACAAATTCCTCAATGTCATGTGTGATTGTGAGATGTATATAAATTGTACCAAAAAAGAATTCAATTTAAAAAAAAGAAAAGAAAACAGAAGAAGATGATGGAAGCCCTGAAGGTCTTTGTAGGACACCACATACAGAACTGATGTAGACCTGAGGTGGAATGACTCACACAGACTGAACGGTAAACCCGCTCTTCCCTGGTTAAGTGTTTCCCTATGGGCTGTCTTGCTGAGTCATCACAGCATACGGGTGCCCTCCGTGCTATAGATATTGTTATCACGATCGTTTCACAGTGGAGTGAACAGGCTGTCTTAGTGGTGCTCCCACAGCTGAGACACAGTACTTGACACCCACAACTTAGAGGAGGAGAGGTTATTTTTGCCTCAGAGTCTTAGCAGTCTGAACTTGTGGTGGGCAGGCTCAGGCACCAAAATAACGTGGTAGAAGGGCCTGGCATAGAGGAGCGCTGCTCTCTGCCTGGCGGCCAGGAACCAGACAGAGCAGGGCAGAGCTGGAGCAGGAAATGGACTCTTCCGTCGCTCACCCAGCAACCCCCCCTCTTCAAGCCAGACCCCACCTCCCAGCAGTGAATCAGCTGTAGCACCCCATGACCCAGTCACCTTCCAAAAGCCCTGCCTTTTGATACACAAGACATGTGACATTCTGGGTCAAAATTACAACATAGATCTACAGAGACTTGAAGAAAAGAGTCCAAAGTCCTTTCTAGTTACTTTGTAGCTAGAAAATAATTGAGATAGGATTCAAGGCTCGTGATCTCGCTTTGATGCCTGCAGCCCTCAACCTCTACGTGATCCCCTATCACTTTAACTCAGGACCTTTAAGGTTGCATAATAATCAAATGCAGAACTCGTCCTAAGCACTCTCTGGTATCCACATCAGAGACCCTGATTAAACAACTCTTGGTGGGACCCAGGGATTTATATTACTGAACACATAGCCCAACTGCTTCTAATGCAGATGGTTCATCCATCATAATAATGGGAAAAACAAATGGATTAAATTAACATCTATTGCAAAAAGTTTGCTAGTTTATCAACTAAAGGGTTGATAATATGGAACGGGGAAACTAATATACAGATTTTACTTCCTGTCTTGACTTGGGAAAAAGGCACAGAGAGGTATGAAGCAATCACAGAATACTCTACTGGAATCCTCACACTCTCCGTTTTAACCACCTTCCTCTGCTCTAAATCCTTGTCCTCTAGAAAACCTTTGAATGGCTTTTGCAAAGTGTTCTAATCCCCAAAAGAAAAAAGCATTGGCATTTGCTAATTCTCCCTTTTTAAGATGAACCATCATGACGGCAGATTCCTGTGTTATTTTAATGACTAAGGACTTGGTCATTACCGAATCTACAAGGAATTAAGAGTACATTTCTGAACTCAAGAATCTGGCTATGTGCTCCTAAGCCATGAGGCACTGGCTTGTTCGGAGATCACTATGTGGTCTCCGAACAAGCACTGACAGCAACCGAACCCCACGTCCCCATGTTCTGTCTCCTTGGGGGTCACCCTTCCTCATAGGATATCCATACCCATCATGACTTTAAAAACAATAAACTGTGTTTAGAAAGAAGAAAAAGTGATTTGTGCACAAAGAAATTCACCAGAGCATAATTTATAGTAACGAAGCACTGGAAATAAATTAAATGTGCAGCAATAATAGGGGACTGTTTTAGTAAATCCAGCACACCCACATAAAGAAGATTTGTGTGGTCATTAACATAAATTTTAACTACACAGGCTTTGTTTTTTTACACAGAATATGGCCTCAAATATCTGAACTGACATATGTTGGGTTGGGAAAAAAAAACAACATGTAGATAGAATTTACCTCTGGAATTACAGCAGAACATCAGTGTTTCTGTAAGCACATATGTATGTTCAAAGCTTGTTGCAATAAACAGGTAGTGCTCTCATAACTAAAAGCAGAGGGGGTCACCTGGGCAAAGATTGGACCTTCTTG
>PVIC010026871.1:0-25154 GCA_004025085.1 Thryonomys swinderianus
GAGAGAAAGGGAGGAGCCGGGGGAGCCACGCCCCACTGACCTCCCTCCTGCGGCCAGACAGCTGTCAGCGCCCAGAGTGCCAGAGGCTGTAGAGAGACTCCCGGAAGGAGCCACAACTTCAGGGTGCAGTTATCTTTATAAAAGGAGTTAAATTAGCTTTATAAAAGGAGTTGAATGGCTCACTTAAGTCCAAGCAAACTTTAAATGTGGAGCTCTAAGCTACATACCCCTCAGTCTATCCACACACATACCCAAAGATTTGGCTGTTTTGGGGGGGGAGCATAGCACATACATTGCTTCACACATCTAAGGATTTCTTTGAACTCATTGTACTTGTGTCCATACATACTTTACTTCGAAGGCCATATGGCCTGGAAATTCTGGCAATTTACACTTCTATGTAAGCGATTTTGAACAATTTTTCTCTGTATATTCTTGGCCAAAATTTTTGGTCGTAGAACAGTGGATCATGCATTCATAAAAAGACATTGTTGTCATCAGTGATATCACTATAGCTCTGAGCCCATGACAAAATTCAGATTTTAGTCTGTTGGATTTTCACATCTAAACTCATGTACTATGAATACCGGGCTACAGGGTTTTAGAGGATGTCACTTCAGTCTTTTATGGTTTAGCTATGAGGACCTTGTTTCCCAAAGAAGAGGTAAAGCCTATAATTACATCACCATAGAAAGTTGACTGTGGACTGAATCAGGCCTGTAAAAAAGGTGGGATTTGTATATATGGAAGAGACGTAAAGACATCACTGAAAGAATGGGTAGGAAAAACACATTCATTTACATTCATTAGATGGCTTATTAGGTGTTTAAATGGAGCTGGGAACTGCCCAGATTTTTTTTTTAAGTGTTTTTGAGACGGGGTCTCTCTTTGGCTTTGTAGTTCAGGCTGGTCCTGAACTCACTGTGTAGTCTATCCACCTACACACGCGTGCGTGCACACACACACACACACACACACAGATTTGGCTGTTTTCCTTGGGGGGGAAAATATAGCACCTATATTGCTTCACACATCTAGGCACCTCGAATTCACAGCAATCCTCCTGCCTCTGCCTCCCGAGTGCTGGGATTACAGACGTGAGCCACCATGCCCAGCTAGACCAGATTTGAAGGAATACAGAATGGTGAGCCAAAGAGCCAGTGAGTGGCAGGGCCTGAGGGCCTCACCCAGCTCGCTACCAGTTTGTGATTTGTTTTGGAGGTCATGCTGGGTCACTCAGAACAGCATCATGTTGGGAAAATTAGTCTAGAAGCATTGAAGGGTGACTAAACTGGGAAGAAAAATAAAGTAAGAAAGCAGTTTAGGGAAGGCCTTGTTATCATCTGAGCACGGGAAAGCAAAAACTCTAGTGATCTGATGACAGAAGGATGTAAACAAATGGAAAATCAGGCAGTTTAGAGCACGAAAGAACAGGAGAAATTAGTGGCTATAAAGAAAACACATTTAATGGTGGAGCTTTTGCATAAATCTATTGGTATAATGTCTGCCTTGGCACATTTAAGAGGTAGTAGTTTCCCTTATGTCCTTATAACTTCTTTACTGTTATGTCTGATCACATTTAGGATAATTAGAGCCATGATTGATCATCAGAGGGATGTGTGAAAAACTAAGTGTGCAAAAATTGTCATCCTTTCATGTCATACTCTAAAAGTAAAATAAAAATATATTTAAAATTACTCTTACAAGCAATTTCTCACTCCAAATAAGAAGCAAAACTTTGCTAATCCTTGCTGGAAAATACAGTCGAATCAAACGTTACCGGGGAGATAATTTTTCGACAATTTGCGAACATATTCTTCACTTGAAACTTGACTACACAAAGCGTCAGAGGGAAGATTTCCTCACCAACTGGCTTCATAAGGACAAAATTAGTGGCAGGGGGCCAGACATTAGCAGAAGATTTTCTTGTTCTGTCAAGAAGTTCATGCGTTTCTGCGATCATTATGCATTACTTGAAATTGAATATTGGTTAGGATAAAAAGTGTGAATATCCAAGCTTTCCCGAAAGAGCCCTGAGGCCTCCACGTTAGCATAACAATTTGAGAAAGTTGCAGCTCTTGGTCTTGAGGGGAGCCAGCCAGGAAGGAGCCTGGGAGAGAGGGGTGGCCAAGGGCCTGGGCCGCGTCAGGGGCGCAGCTGGCTTGGTCAGGGAAAGATGGTCACAGACGAGGCAGCTCCTTCCCGGAGGCGACCCGGCGAGCACGCTCGGGTCTCGAGGAGCGCAGTGCTCTCCGCCTCTGCCACGGCTCAGCCTTCATGCGAGCCCGGTTCCCGTTCCCTCTGGCCCAGAAGCCCCGACCCCAGGGCAGCAGTCTCTCCTGGCTCCTGCTTTTCTTGTTTATCGAACGGGCATTCATGCGCCTCTGGCTGTGTGGCAATTGCCTGCCTCATGCATCAGTCCCCAGGGTTAACGATGGAACAGGGAGAGGCACCATGTCTGTCTCCTACAAGTATCTATTGAGCAGATTAACCTCACACTCTTCTTCTCCACGTATTAAGCTTCTGTGTTTCACTGGAAAACTGGCTGGAAATAATGGGGGGAAAGCACTAATATTGATAAAAGACTCTCCACGTTGAAATGTCAGAGAAGGACATGTGGACAGGGTAGTGGCAAAAATCAGTACTGGAAGGGAGGACTGACTGAGCTGAGCGCTGTCTGGGAAAAGAGGTCCAGAAAAGCCTGGGAAATGTATGTACTAATGTATCTCCCTTTAACAAAGGTAATCAGGGAAGTGAAAAACAAGTGGAAATACTGGCCATGTGAGCTGGGGAGAAAGCAACATCCTTCCAAGAAGAGAAAATTATCGTTGATCAAATAGTGTATTTCCTTGAGAAGGACACGTGTGCCTTTCACTCACCGATACATATTGGAGAGAGGTTTTCTGTTGTCAGTTGCGGAACCTTCTGCGTTATGTTTGCTGACTGTGCGTCTCAGCTGCGATTTGCTCCGTCTCCTGATGTGGGCGCTTGTACTGTGTCCTGTTTTCTTTCTACGTGGATGCTATTGCTGTGGTGCATGTTGCTGTAGTTACGAAGCTGCAAGGACGTTTGTGAGTGCTCGTTTCTTTGCATGGATAATTCAGGATGACTTTCTGGAAATGGAAAAATTGCACATCAAAGAGGAGTGCAGTTGCAGTTTACTTTCTGAAAATGTCACCACGATGCATATTCTCACCAGCTTTCCCATGCCACAGCCAACTATAAAAAATTGTGTAGCTTTTTCAAAGTGTGATCTTTATTATTATTATTTTTTTTGACACAGCGTCTCCCTTTGTAGTTCAGGCTGGCCCTGAGCTCACTATGGTGCCCAGGCAAGCCTCGAACTCAGCAATCCTCCTGCCTCTGCCTCCCGAGTGCTGGGATGACAGGCGTGAGCCACCACGCCCAGCACTGGATACGGTGTTGTTGGCTGGTGGGTGTGAGTCACCATGCCTGGTATTGTTGTATGTGGTTACCAGGGATTGAACCAGGGATCTTGCGCTTGCTAGGCAGGTGCTGGAACTACATCTGGCAGGTGCTGAGCTAAATCTCCAGCCCTGATCGTTTTTTTAACATATACTATTCCCATGATATTTTATTTTGCTTTATTTTGAGACAAGCTCTTTCTATGTAGTTCAGACTGACCTTGAACTCACTGTGTAGCTCAGGCTGGCCTCAAACTCTCAGTAATCCTCCTGCCTCAGCCTCTCAAGCACTGGGATTATGGGCATGTGCCACTGTGCTGGTAACTTTTATTTTTAAAATTGATTTGATTGGTAACTTTTAATATTAAAAATACAAGTCATAGATAAACATGCTTCAAATGGTCTGCTTCAAATGGTCACTGTTCGCAGGAGATAGGAGGAGATGGAGCAGAGGATGGGTTGTACTGAGGAAGGAAAGGCTTTGAGGGCAGATTCTGCCCTCCAGAGAAGTCTGAGCAGAGAGGAGAGGAAAACAGAGAACAGGAAGTGAGGTCAAGGCTCAAGCGACGGAGCATATTTTATCTGCGTTACTGAGAGTGGTTGGACATTGTCCCCTGGAGGCAGTGGATGCCCTGTCCGTGGGCAGGGATACGTGTGGCTGAGTCAGCCTCTGTCCAGAGCTGCTGCTAAGAAAACAAGTGACCAGGAAAAGGCTCTAAAGTCCCCTAACTTACGTGTGTGGGGACTGAAAACGCAGGTCTGGAAATGACAGCTGATCTAGCCCTTTCAGTGACACATGAGCTTTGTGAACCTGGAGATCGTCTTGGGTGTCTGATTCCAGAAGGGTCTCTGAAGCCAATGGAAAGGGATGGGGCCTCAAATTCCTTTTGATTTAAAACTTTATGATGTATACATTAAGAAATGATTGTACTTAATATTTAAATTGAGGCCAAGTAAGATATTGAATCAAATCCCTGTAGTTTAATTCTGGGATCTTAGTTCGTCTGAAGTAAGGAACAGAGAAAAGAGAAGATCACGAAATGTTTTAAGAAAAAGTAGTTCTAACTTAATGAGTCTTGCTTTCCTACATACTCTTGATTTGTGTATCTTCTCCGTCTGCGTACACACGCCCTCTTGTCCATAGTCACATACCTCCCATATACATTCAGTTTTATTTACAATCTCTCACATGTACGAAGTTAATTTGTCACCTGGGATTTATGCAAATTAGTTAAGATGTCTATATATCTAACAAAATAAATAAGAGAACATTTCATCTGTGTAAAAATGGAAGTCCCATTTTTGTTCCTGGCAGTATTTTTAGGGTTTGGCTAAGACCCTGGCGGGGGGGGTGGGTAACCTCACAATAATTTAGTTTAGATGATATCTATCACGGGTATATCAAAATATTTTTACCAGTTTATGTTAAGAGACATGGTTTCAGTATGGGCAATCATTCAAAGGCATGATTAAATTTGTAGGAAGTTTTATTTGCTGAAGCATTTTACATCCTGGGAAAATAAAACCAAATACTTTGTTTTTCTCTGTTTTCCAGTGAACCGTGCGGAGTTGAACAGAGCTTTAAAGGGGGTGGGAATAAAAAGTCTGAATAAATCCCCTCTAAATCAAATTGACCTTTTCCAGGCGTTTTCCTCCAGCTTGGCAGGGGCTGAATCTGTGTCTGATCTTCTCGGGGCCCTCTGTGTGGTCCCCTTCCGCGTCCGCACCAGTCTCTGAAGAGACAGCATTTCAGACGACAGTAGCCTAATAAACGTTCATTCCCGGTCGTCAGAAATGACGTAGGTCGTATGCAAGACGGAGGAACCTTCCTGCTTTCTGATACCTGAGGTTTATTGCTGCTGACTTAAGGCAGCCCTGGGCCGGGAGCTGAGAGGCGCGGGCACCATTTCCTGCCGGTGGCGCTTTCCTCTGCTGTGCGGCCGTCCGCTCCGGGGCGCCGGCGCCTCCCCTCCTGGGGCTGCCTTTGCGGGAAGGATGAGAAAGGCGGAAGTCACGTCAGGAGCAGCAAATCCACAGTGAACTTGTTTTTATATCCTGAAATATACTTCCTTTTGGAATGATAAAATGTGGGAACTGGGCCTCTGGTGTGGGGAGTTTCAGTTTTATAGATGGGTTTCAGACCTCTCTGTTTTCCTGTCACAACTTAACCCCTCTTTTGACAGAGTGAAATAACTGTGCAGTAGACTCAAGGCAAAACCCACCGCCCGTCAGCCTAGAGGATCCGGCGCAGTAGCCTGCTGAGAAGAGAGAGAGAGATGCTAATCAAGAATGAAATAAAGGGCCGGAGATTTAGCTCAGTGGTTCCGGCGCCTGCCTCGCAAGCACAAGGCCCTGAGTTCAATCCTGGTAACCACATACAATGCCAGGCGTGGAGACTCACGCCCACCAGCAATCAATATCACATACCATAGTGTGGGGCGTGGTGGCTCACGCCTGTCATCCCAGCACTCGGGAGGCAGAGGCAGGAAGATTGCTGAGTTCAAGGCTTGCCAGGGCTACATAGTGAGCTCAGGGCCAGCCTGAACTACAAAGCGAGATCCTGTCTCAAAAAAAAAAAAAAAGAATAAAATAAAAATAAGGCAAACCTGGTGGCTTCCACGGTGGGAGGCTGCCAGAGGAGGACCACAAGTTCAAGCCCAGCCTAAGCATCTTAGTGACATAGTGAGTCCTGGTCTCAAAATAAAAATAGAAAGCAGTGTGGATGGAGCTCAGCGGGGCACAGGTTCAAGCCCCGGCCCTGTGAAGGGTGTGTGAGGGGGTAGAAGACTGCCGAGGGCTCTTCTAGGCAGAATGCCTTCGATTCACGAGGTCTAGACCAGCAGGCCTTCAGTTCACACAATCTAGTTCCCTTTCATTTTTCTTCTGAGACTTAAGTCAGACTGGCATTACATCTCGAGTGTGTGTGTGTGTGTGTGTGTGTCTAGCAACAGGTATGTCGTGCATCACAACAGACACATTCTTTGTAATGTGCATGTACTTCTTTGGGTGATATGGACAGATACCGTCCAAGTTCTGACTGACGGAAGTTGGTGCCCTTCAGCTGCCCCAGACTGGGTGGAGGCGCTGCCTTTTCACATCTTACCTGGCTGTCAGACGTCCCACTCAATGCTGTTGAGTGCACTACAACTTGTTTACTGGGCATCTAGCATGTGTAGGCAGTTTAGCCCTATCTTCTGCAAGCTGCTTTGGGAGAGTCAGTTCCACACACATGGTGGAAAACCAAGGCTTGTGCAGTGAGTGCACTATCCTGTGTCTTACTGACGTGATGGTAACTAAGGTTCGCAGAGGTAGATAATCTTCTATTTGTTATGCTTTGTATAATGTTATATATGTTCCTATAATCATTGCCCGTGACTTTCCAACCACTGGAGAGATTTAGTGTAGTCACCAAACAGGAGCTTTACTGTCACAGAGACTTAAACTCAAATAGTAGCTTCCACTGGTCAAGTTTGTGAATTCAGAGAAACTCAAGTAAGATCAACAGTTGGAAAGTGTTTCTCTAGAAGGGGACCCACAGTAAGGACTTCGGTGTGTATGCCTTACAGGGATGTTCCTTCAGGAAGCAGTGAAGGTCTGGGGGGAGAAGGTACTGAAGTGGAAAGAATGCAGGAAAGCTGGGCGCGGTGGCTCACACCTGTCATCCCAGCACTCGGGAGGCAGAGGCAGGAGGATTGCTGAGTTCCAGGCTTGCCTGGGCACCATAGTGAGCTCAGGGCCAGCCTGAACTACAAAGTGGGACCCTGTCTCAAAAAAAAAAAAAAATGCAGGAAGGACAGGGTGGAGTCTTGGCTGGCCTGACACATCACTGTTAGTTAGGTGAGTAGTTAGGTCTTTCACAGCACCGACAACATTTTTTTTTTGAATGTTGACTATATCTATTTCAACTATCTATTTCTCAACCTACACAAATTCAAATTTTAATGAAAGGAGAAATGAGTTTGACCTGGGTTAAAACTAAACACGTCTTCATGATGAGATGTGTAGTATGCCTGGTACTGGGGCTGGGATAATACGGTGACGAAGGGAAGAAGGAAGAGAAGGAAGGTCTGGGGTGGGGTACCTGAAGGGCTAGGTAAAATCAGATGATAGCAGAAAGGATTGGCTCCTGAATTATCTCTTGGAGACCACGAAGCTAGTGGACAAAGTGGGAAGTGCATTTCGAACGGTAGGAAACACCAACCCAAAAGAGGCTTGTCTGATTGTGGCAGTTTTAGGGGAAAGCCTGAGGTTGGAACTCCTCAGGACTGGAAGGAAAAGAGGCTGCCTAGGTTATCAAGAGATGCCTCAGGAGAGGCCTTGGGGTCATGCCCAAAGGAAGAGCCTGATGCTGAGGGTACGGGGCTGTTGGAATGTGGAAGAATTATCACTAGCTTCAGCCCTCTGTGTGTACACCAGTGAGGGCAGGTGCTTAGAGTTATTTTGCTTGCTTTGTCATTAACGCATATAATGTTGCCAAGTTGGCTTTGATTTCTTTTCTCTCACCTCCGTTTCCTGGGGATATGTGAATTATAGGATGGATAGTCTTGGTGTTCTATTTGTGGTGGTTACTTTTTTCTCATTGCTGAGATGAAACACCCAACGTTAAAAGAGAAGGGGTTTATTTGGCTTCTAGTTGGTAGAAGATTCAGTCCATGATCCTCTGGTCCCAAGACTGGGTGGGCAAAGATCACAGGGGAGAAACAGCATGGCGTGCACAAGGCAGCCAAGGTGACAAGAGAGGTGGGTCAGGGACCCACAGCGTAGCCACAGCAACAAAGCAGAGAGTTCTTCACGTCTGTACCTCTTTTATCCCATCCAGACTGCTGGGACTAGGGCAGCATGAAACCTCTCACTCATATGTCGTGGTTTAATAATCACACGCCCTTCGCCCAGCATCACACATTCCAGATTCCGTTATCTGTGAAAAAGAAAGTCCCACTTCATCTGCATGAGGCTTTAGGGAGACATCTAAACACAAATTATAATACTACTGTAGTTACCGTCAAACGACCTTATTTCCCACACCAGCAAAAGTGTGGTTTTGAGCACCTGGCCAGAGCTTGCCGGGGCCAGTTGTGGGGTTCGGTGTCCCCGGCCTGGACGCCCCTGACGCTTGCCCTCTCCTCTCGGGGAACGCTCCGGTTTCCTCTCCTCGAGTTCCTTGAGCCATGAGGTAGTTAGACCCCAAACTTGCTCATTTACTTTGCTTTTCCCTCAGTTCCATGGTCCACATCACCCAGCACTCAGAGACTTCCAGGCTGGGGACCAACTTATTTATATTTGCTTATGGTAACCATTGTTTTCTCTCCACTTTGGTCTTTTTTCCTTTTCCTGTTGGAGAGCCATATCGCTTTTCCATATGGCCTCTGCGAGGAGCTCTCTGTGGACTCTGGAACGCCCCTGAATCCCGGCCAAGCTCCCGTGTGAGACCGGCTCTTCCGCAAGGAGCAGGAGCATAGTTAAGAGTGCAGAGCCCAGTTCAATGGAGACACGCACAGAACATTCGGAACAGCACTGTTTATAATAGCAAAACCTGGAAGCGGTCCAGGCGCCCTTCGGAGGAGGGAACGCAAGGGGATAGTGTAGTCCCACAATAGAATATTGTATAGCTGTCAGATGAATAGATTACAGTCCCACCCGGTAATGTGGGCAAAACATAGTATTAAAATATTAACTGCAAAAGGTCAGCCTCAGCTCCAACCATCCACATCAAGTGTGATCCCAGGACTTTCACGCTGAGTGATACCCCTCGTTGTTTTGGATTTTGTTTCTTTTGAGACATAGTCTTGCTAAACTGTCCAGTCTGAACTCAAAGTCGTTATCCTCCTACCTGAGCTTCCCAGAGTGCTGGCATTACAGGAGCCACCACACTGGGAGACACGATGACTTTTCATACTGTTAAAAACAGTACAAGAAAAAAATGTAAAGAATGTGAATATAGCTCATAAATCCTTACCAAAAAAAGAAACGAGGGGTGACGGAAGTAGAACATGGGTTGGGAGATCTTGGATCAATGACAAGAATGTGTCATGAGACGGGTATCGGATGATTAGATGCTTCTCTTCTAGACCTGCCTCCATCTCCAAGGATCGCAAGATTTCGTTTCTTTATTTGACCCAGAAAATCCACTTGGAAACTGGAAAGGGATTCCGATCAGGCGTGGGAGAGGAATCTTTTCTTGCGCTCGCACTTCCGCTTCCGCTCTGCTCCTTCCGGTGCAGAAAAGCCAGCGCGTCTGACCGCTGCAGGGGGAGCCCAGGAAGGTGCCGCGCACAACCCTCCCCACAACGCAGAGGATGAGAAAATATTTTCTCGAATAAAAAAACTTCTTGGACAGAGGTGAGAAACTTCACACACGCTCAGGAAGTGCCCGGGCCTTCCTGTGGTTGGCATTTCTCATTTCCAGGTCCGAAGGCAATGTCCTGCCCAAAGAATGCAAGTGTACTTAGGCGTCCACACTCACATGACCAGTGAGTTTCAGGGAAACTCAAGTGTGACTTAGGTGTCCACATTCGTGCTTGACACCCTCCTGCCGCCTACAGCACACGGAACAAAATGGGAACTGAACTCAGTGCTGTTTTCCTTTGCGGGCCGGTGATCTCCCCCGGCAAACACAATGCAGCATTCTTTCCCCTTGAAGGAGAAACAGCTGAACCTGAGAAAAGTCACTGTAAACTGCACGCTGGCCATTCAGGGAAGATGTCCTTCCCCTCCTAGCAGTTCTCAGAGGTAACACTAAGCACCACGAGTGTCCCGAGCTCGCCTGGACCCCGCTGTCCGTCCAGATGACCCTATCTTATCACAGAATGTCGCAATCACATGAAAAGAAGCCATGCTCTCTTCTGTGAGCTGATTTGAAAATGGATCTCAGCTATGGAGATAAATATAGAAAACTTATCAGGTTACTAATCTGCCATTGAACGTGGGCCTCAAAGAAAAATCATAATCATGCTTGTCATCTCTGTCTTCAAAGGCTGTCACAAATACTAATGTATTAGAAAAGCACCTGCTTCTACCTTGATCAGCTCCCCTTGTCTACTTTTCTTTGTCTTTTAAAAAAATTATCTACCCATTTCACCAGAATTCCACTGATGATAATGAACAGAGTAGTAATTTTTTAAAATCTGTTTTAAACCACTGACCTTGTACCAGTGTGCATTTCATTGGAGTTAGATGTTTAGATATGTTAATCCAGATTAATTTATTTTATCTATAATTAGTTATGAATGTTCTTGAAAGCATGAATGAGTATGTGCATTAAATTAGTTCAAACTATCATAAAGGTATACAAACCTATCTTTTTTATTTTTGCAATATTAGGAATCAAAGTCAGGCCCTTGTGCTTGCAAGACAGGCATGGTACCACTGAGTTAAATCCCCCACCCAAGCTATCTTTTTGTCTTATGTAAGTCTCCATAATGTCAATAATAATCTATTTCAAATTATTTTTTAAAAATCCAACTTGTACATTGTTTAAAGTTCAAAAGTACTGGAAGAAAGTCAAAGAAAGGAAAAAAAAAACATGAACAGTGCATTCTCCTCTGATATGCACAATCATTTAATGTCATATAAAGTTCTTATTAAACCACTTGCCACTTTTATCAGTAGACACATTTTGTGTTTTCAGTCTTTTTCTTTACCTCAGTTTTCAAGCCTGGATCTCAATAACTATTCAGTACATTTCACCGCTTGTAAGGATTAAGGTAGAACTCGCTTTTACAGTAGTTATTAATACTCATGTATAAGAGAAAGGTAAACTATTCCCATGAGCATTAGGATTACTCCCAGTTGAATGTATGTATGTTTAATACTGACATTTTGAAGCCCATTTATAGGTTAAAAGCAAGTGAGGTGTTGTAAAGAGACACGGTACCCTAACACACAAATGTAGATAACTAACTGTTGAAAGCGTTTGGGTGGACCTGTTAATGTTGGTATTATAATACCTGGCAGATGATAGTTTCTGCCATTATGAAGTGGTTCTTTACTAGAAAGTTTTGATTGCTGTATCTGTTTTTTTTGTTTTTTTTTTGTTTTTTTGAGACAGGGTCTTGCTTTGTAGTTCAGGCTGGCCCTGAGCTCACTCTGTGGCCCACGCAAGCCTCGAACTCAGCAGTCCTCCTGCCTCTGCCTCCCGACTGCTGGGATGACAGGCGTGAGCCACCACGCCCGGCTACTGTATCTATTTTCTTTTTTTTTTGAGACAGGGTCTCGCTTTGTAGTTCAGGCTGGCCCTGAGCTCACTCTGTGGCCCAGGCAAGCCTCGAACTCAGCAATCCTCCTGTCTCTGCCTCCCGAGTGCTGGGATTACAGGTGTGAGCCACCACGCCCGGCTGCTGTATCTATTTTCTAATCACACGTCTCCAGCTAGTTCTTTTTCAAATTTATTTGGTAGACCAGCCTTGGGTGTACAAGTGTGATGACAGAGAAGAATTCTGACATTGTGCGTTAGCCAGCGTGGGCCCGGTGAGGGCGGTTTGTCACAGCGAGTGAACCAGTGCGGACCCGTGGTGATGACGAAGGTCCGTGTTTGTGTTCAGGCACGTTCGCTGTGAATCGTGGATTTCACGGTCCTTTTCGCAAATGCTCAGGACAAACCGCGATCTCCTCCACCCGCGTTCGCGTCTCGCCCTGCCCTCTCCCGCTTCCTCCTTCTCGCCCGCTTCTCTACTATCTCTCTGCTACTTTGATGTCCTCTCTCCTTTTTCCATGCCACACTTGAGAGAAAGCGCGCGGTGTCTCTGCCCGAGGCCGGTGGCACCGAGACGGATTCTCCGCGGTCTCGTCCGCTCCCCTCCGACGCACTCGCCCCGCGTGCGTCCCGCTGTGCGCGTGCAACACCGTGTCTCTGTCCGTGCGTCTGTCTGGGCACCTGCCGCGTCTCCGCAGCGGGCACCACAGGGAACGCGCACCTGCAGGAGTCTCCGTAGCGTTCTGTTCAAACCTTATTCTCCAGCGGAGATGGTGTTTACTGCCCTTTGTCCTCAGCTCGTCCCCGGGACGCAGCACCGCCCTCCGTCCCCTCTCCTTGCGCCTGTCGGGCGAGCTGACTTCTCTCCCCTTGCTCGTTTTCAAGGCCCTGCCCAGCCGGAGGGGCACCGGGCGGTTTCTTGTAGAATGTCTCAAGCTGGGATTTGTCTGACGCTTTCTCTTGGTTATACTGAGGCATGGATTTTTCACAGCGAGAGATCAGAAAGGTCAAGCGCTGTTTCCGGACATCATCTGGAAGAGCTGCGCTGTCTATGCCCCTTGTCACCTCTGACAGTCTTTCATGGCTTGAAAGCGCAGTTCTTTTGGTCACAGGACGTACCTCCCCACAGTGAGGATCATGGCCCCATTTCCCGTCTATCGCTGCGATATCTTGATCTGTTCCAAGTTCTGATATCTACTCATAAAACTACTGTAAGTCTTCGTTCGAAGGCAGCCTTTCTGTTCATATGACTTTTACAATTAGTTGCATGAATAAGTATTTTTTAAAAAAATTTTGGATTACACGGCAAAACTATGTTTAGTTTTTCTTGAAAACTGGCAAAGTGTTGAATCTTTGAGCCAAATTAGGAATAATTAACAGTTTAATATTATTTAGTCTATAGTTCATGAGCACAGTGTCTCTCCATTTGGAAGTTTTAAATATCTTTTATCAGATTTTAAAAACTTATCTGTATATAAATGCTATATATATCTTATCAGACACATGTTTAAGTATTTCAGTTTTGGTGGCATTGTAAATGATTTTTTAAAAAAATTTTTTTTTTTTTTTGAGACAGGGTCTCGCTTTGTAGTTCAGGCTGGCTCTGAGCTCACTATGTAGCCCAGGCAAGCCTCGAACTCAGCAATCCTCCTGCCTCTGCCTTCCGAGTGCTGGGATTACAGGCGTGAGCCACCACGCCCGGCATAAATGATTTTTTTTAAAAAGTTCTTTGTTTTATTACAGAGACACAGGAGAATAATCAAAATTTCGTATTATCCTTAGATCTATAAGGATACCTTATCTGTCTTTCCCCCTGCCCCTTATATACAAAAGCCTTATTTCCTTTTTTAAACATCAAATTTTTTCTTTTCCTTCTTTAGATTTATTTTTTGATTACTCTCTTGTCATGGTACATAAAGGCTGAGGAATTAGGAAGCCGGTAGTCACATCATTTTCTTCACATGTTAAATCACAGTGCCGTCATTTATGAGCCGTGTGACAGCAGACAAGTCATTCAGTGTCTCTGTATCTCAATTTTTTTTTTTTTTTTTTTTTTTTTTTTTTTTTTTTTTTTTTTTTTTTTTTTTTTTTTGCTTTTTGAGACAGGGTCTCGCTTTGTAGTTCAGGCTGGCCCTGAGCTCACTATGGTGCCCAGGCAAGCCGCCACGAACTCAGCAATCCTCCTGTCTCTGCCTCCCGAGTTCTGGGATGACAGGTGTGAGCCACCACTCCTGGCACTGTGGTATGCGGCGTTGATGGTTGGTGGGCATGAGTCTCCACGCCCAGCATTCTATGTGGTTACCGGGGATCGAACTCAGGACCTTGCGCTTGCGAGGCAGGCGCCGGAACCACTGAGCTAACCCTCCGGCCCTGTATCTCAGTTTTTATATAAAATCTGCCTCATAGTATCATTGTGAGGTCTAAGAGAGTTTCTGTCAAACCTAAGAAAGGTGTCTGACACATGCTAGACACAAAAATCAGCTTTTGGTAATTTTCATTGCAGTTTTGTTTCAGTGGCCTAAAGGAGTTGATATGACATCTAACACTAGACCACATGTGATCACTGCTTTTTGTGTCCACCCTTGGGTGCACTCACGTACATTATTGCCTTAGGAGAGTCTCTGTTTAAGACCGAAGTTTATGTGCAGAAATTTTACTCAGGTTCGCTGGTGGCCTGTCCACCCATGTGGGTGCTGCTGGTAGAGGTTCAGTTGAGGCAGCTTCTTTTGACCTTTGAAGGTCAAAGCTCACAGCTGGGAAATAACAAAGCCGTGACTCTGCAGGCTTCTCATTACCAGGTCCTAGGCTGAGTCCTTTCGGGGAACCTTCGTAATAAAGCACAGTGTTCTTATTTTCTATTAAAAGTGTTTTATGTCTACAGGTTGCAAAAGTTAATTGTGTACAATTGCTTTTCTGAGACTCGTTAAATATATGACTTGTTTTACTACCAATTAGTTATAGAAGTTTAACAGTGCTTCTTAGGCCAGTTCAGATTTTAAAAATTTGACATAATTTATCTCTCATGACAGTCCAGTAAGCTTTTTAAGTTTATTTAGAAACATATTTTTAATTTGAAAGTCCAAGGGTCCTTTTGTCAATGGTTTAGGTTGAGAAAACTTATCAGTGTCCTGAGTCACACGGTGTAAGAAAGCGACTTTGTTTGTCAAGAATGCCATGTGATGAAATATCTAAAAACAGTGCATCCTAGTCGTGGACCCCAATGGCACATATCCCACTTCAAGGAGCTTCCTCATCCCCGTGTCCTTTGTCTTAGATTCTAATGCTAATCATATGCACAGAGAAGGGCAGTAAACTCTAGCTCTTTATGATAGACACTAAATTATGTAAACACGATCTGTTAGCGGTTGTTTGTAGTTTTAAGTGTAGCGTTTCTTAATTCCATTTTCTAAGCCACAGGGAATGAACACACATGGACGACAGCAGATTTTACACACTGCTTGTGGAGATGACCAATCATCGCAGAGCCCAAGTGTGTGTGAAGTTCGAAGGAGGCCGTTGTGCATTGGCCCCTCACACTAGTACATCCAAGTGTTTCCTCCCAGAACTTGGGCCCTTTTAGTTCTCTGTACAAACTCTGGTTTTTCATGGTAATGGAAAAATTGCAAACTTTTCACTCACTGTTTTTTTTCAAAAACATTTTTCCCACCTTATCTCAGAAATAACTTCATAATTTCTACTTGGAATAATGTAAATTTTCTATTCTGTTTGGTTTTCTGGACTCCATTGTTGATGATTCTTGTTTGTTAGGTGTTTCATTTTCCTGGGAGGGGTGAGCCAGGAAGTTAGAGGTTGAAGCTAAAATTTAGGTGTCTTGATTGCCAATATTAAAGTTAAATTCATAAATTAAGCTGTTCTTTGTCTGAGCATGCATAATGAATCCCTTTTCCCAAGATGTACTTCAAAGTACAATTATGGGAAATTAGGATCAACAATGTTAGTTCTACTTTGAGTTCTATATTTATCAACCTGAATTTAGAAGTCTGTCTTTTATTCAAATCTTTTCCTTTATAATAATTGAGTTATATGGTTTTGTATGTCTTGTGGGGGTCCTCTGTCTTCACTATAGGAGGCAGTCACATTTGAGAAATTAATATACTTCCTTTGGTTAGATTTAGAGTAACATTTCACCATACTTAAAAAATAATCATGACTACTATGCTGCAGTACAAAAGAAATCGTCATGGGTGTACCCAGCAAACAGAATTGGTTTGTCTGTCTTAGTTGTTAAAGGAGAACATTTCACACTGAAGTAATTGCAAGTGCCTGAGCCCTAGAAAAATGACAAATTGCTGCAGGACGAGATAGGGCTTATCTGCAGAAATGAGGTTAGGTTTCTTGGAAGAAAGACTTTCAGGTGAGGAAAGAATGAAACTGAACGTGGTATCAGGTACTGGATATTCGGTAACTGTGTCTAAACGAACAAAATTATTTGAGGAATGTTTTGTTGAGTATAGAACTCAGAATATGTAGGACAAAAGTGTGAATCAATTTCAAGCTTTTTCCTATTCTCATTTGCTTTTGGCAAAGCAATAATTTTCTGCTGTTTATAAAAATCTCTTGAAAAGTTTAACTATTAGATTGAAAGCTCCTTCAGTGCTAATGTCTCTAACAAGTAACATTTGTAACTCGGGTTGGCTTGGGGATGGAGATTGAATGAATAAATTAGACACCAGGTGAATCTTCAGTTAGGGCCCTAATTCAGCCTTTATCTCCTTGCACTAGTGTAAAATGGGTGAAGATTCAGTGGTGTAAGATGGGACTCAGTTACTGCATGGATGAGTGGGGAGAACTCTTCTGGAAGAATTTGGCTTGGCCACAACCTGGGAGCTTACGTGAACCCCCCAATTTTTAATCTGTGTAGACTATGAACCAGTCCCTGGGGAGGGAATCCTGAAGAGTATACAGGAAAAGTGATGAGTCCAGATATCAAGAAAAAATAAAGGGTCCGGATACATGAAGCAGAGAATTCTCTTGGGAAGGAACAAAGTTGGGCAAGTAAAGCAGATTCCACAAATAAAGACTGTGAAGAATATTTCTTATTTGCCAAGTCCAGCAGTTGGGACAGTTTGTGAAAGGTCACATGGAAGTCATGAGAACCTTTAGATACTTTTATGTGTGCTGATACAAATCCTTCCCTCTGTGCATGAGATACAGTCATCAAGAGGATAAAACTTACCATTAGAGAAAAGAGGATTTAGATCCTTCATCTCCAAATCAAAGTCGATGATCTTTAAAATCTCCTGCTAAAGCAGGATCAGCTGTTTGAAAGAGAATCAAAGTCAAACAGCAGATTGATAAAGCACCGGATAGAAGCCTGGCCTGGCTCTTCCCAAGCATCTGGGATAAAGGGCAGTTTCAGAGAAGGTCTCAGTAGTATCTTACAATGGGGCGTTTTAAGACTTATTTTATTCTCAGTTGTGGTCCTAATAGTAAGTGGAAGGTGGATACTTTTCTTTTCTTTTTTTTTTTTTGCTTTTGAGACAGGGTCTTGCTTTGTAGTTCAGGCTGGCCCTGAGCTCACTATGGTGCCCAGGCAAGCCTCGAACTCAGCAATCCTCCTGTCTCTGCCTCCCAAGTGCTGGGATGACAGATGTGAGCCACCTCCGGCATTGTGGTATGCGGCGTGGATTGTTGGTGGGCGTGTCTCCACGCCCAGCATTCTGTGTGGTTACCGGGGATCGAACTCAGGACCTTGCACTTGCGAGGCAGGCGCCGGAACCACTGAGCTAACCCCCCAGCCCGGATACTTTTCTTATTTAGAAAAGTTTCATTTGCTGTCGTTTCCTCCGTGGTGCCTCAAATATAGGAAAATGTACTGCAGCACTGGTTTCTCACCTTGCTGCCGCCTCGCTGGAGACACACTTGAGTTCTGGATGTTCAGCGGCATCTTTCTCGATGGCTCAGAAGTGGCCGTGTTCCCACTCTGCGGAGACCACCCGTCCCAGTCCTGCGCTCGGGCGCGAGTGTGGAATCTAGACCATGTTGAAAAAGTCCTCTCGCTCGCGGTGACTGATTCAAAGGCAGCAAGTGACTCAACACAAACCAGTCAAGCTTCCCTCCGAGGGGCCTCGTTCCGGAGCTGGGAGCGGGCCGTACCCTTTGGGTTAGTGGTGATCGAAGGGTATTGGATTTGCTAGACGGTGATCTGATGCATGAGGCAAAGACCTTCAGCTTCCTAAACAAGTCAGAATGTCGCAAACCTGTCATGGAGAAGTCTGAGCTCTGTACTAACTCTCCTCGGCCAAGGGATTAAGATCTCCAGCCAGCAGCACATCCTGTCTAGTTATCCTTCAATGCTAAACTCAGAGTTTCTGCCGACTGGCCCAAGACGTCTGCTTCAGTTGACCGCCTATGCCCATGTGGCAGCTGGTGGGGGAGGGGGAAGCAAAGGGACACAAGTAGGAGGTGGCATTCGCTCCACCAGCCCTCACATCACATGGGCTATGGCTTCCTCACATGGACGCACTTACTGGCAAGAGTAGCTTTTGGGAGGAGCCATTACTTGGACAACCTAAGGCCTAGTTAAAGACTACTATCGCAGGGCTAGAGATTTAGCTCAAGTGATACCTTGCCAACCTTGGACACACAAGGGCCTGAGTTTGATCCCTGGTACTGCAAAAACAAACAAACAAAAACAAATGCTATTGCAGAAGTAGAAAATGGAAAATTAAGGAAACAGGGATTTTCGCCAAAGAGGAGCACTAGTGTTTTTTGGGAGCTCCATGTTCTTCTGTATGAAATCTTCTCGGAGTTAACAAGTTACTTAGAGTATTTTAGTGCATTTCACTCTTGGATGTAGTTATGTTATCTTCTGAATATGTAGGAAAGAAGATAAATAAGTGTGTGTGTGCGTGTGTGCGTGTGCATGTGCATGCACGTGAGTGTGGACAATACTTTGCTAAGCAAACTGAAGTCAAGGCTTGTTGCTTGTGGTCCAACAAATCCTGAGTAATACAATGATAGAGAGGAGGAGGAAGAACTGATTCTAGGCGACCAAGCAAGGGGCCCACTGTTTCTCATATGAACTAGAATATATATAAAAGTGAAATTTCCTGAACACAGTGGTACTGCATATTGAAAAAGCTATGAAATGGTTGGTAGAGGACAGTTTTCAAAGGAGCAAAGAATTTAAACTGTCAGAGATAGTTTTATTTAGGATTGATGCTAGGGATGAAAAATTGTTAAAAACAAACTCCCCTGCAGCCTAAGGAATTACTAAGTGTCTAAAGGGTTAAGTATAAAAATCATCTCATTTAATTCTCATATCAGTATGACTTCTATTGTATAGATAACCAAAAAGTCTACGTTACTCCTCAGATGGTAAGTGATTTGTTGGTAAGTTGGGATTACATCCCAACGAACTCCCAAGGTAGCCTAAGTTTTGCTTCTCATCCTTACCACCACTGGCCACGTCAGCATGCTCGTTACACGCAGCAGTTCCCCTCTGTGGCCTTCCCAGAATCCCGTGCGCTCCCGCGCTCCCACATCAGACGCTGCCACCTGAAGCTTTGTCACCCATTCTCATCTCAGTTACACATCAGCGCAAAAGTTCTGTGAACCCAGAGCTGACAAAGGGTTATGAAGCCTTTGTTTTATTTCATTCCAGGGGGTAGCCTTCGAGAATGAATGGGCAGTAGAAATGATGGAACAGCAAATAGAAAATCATTCCATATTTCATCTTGGTCATTTTCTTCTTGTGTCGGGCACATGTTCCACCCACTGTGCATTTACATCCAGAGTATAGGAATTTTACCAGAACCTTGACCTTATTTTGTCGTAGTTTTTAAACAATTTTGATTAATGTATTGAATATTAAAAACAATAGCAAGTCCTTACAAATGGGTGTCCACAATGAAAGTTGTTGACAACATCTTTTGCCTCATTACTCTAATAGTGTAAACAATATCAAAATGCATCTATCAACACTTCCACCCCTTTCCCTCCACAAAGACTGTTTCCATTTTTTCCTACTTTTCTGATGTTTTTTCCTTTCCCTTCTTTCTTTTCCCCCAGCTCCCAACCCTAGTTCTGTTTCTCCCTTGAACATTTTCTTCCCGGGTCATAATACCTATTCTACAATACAGTTTTCACTTGCACTTTCATTTTCTCAGACCAGATTATTTGGTATTTACACATATGTATCTTGTTTATTTCACTTACTAGTATGGCCTCAATGTGCATCCATTTAGCTGCAAATCTCTCAAGTTTATCATTCTTTGTGGCTGAGTAGTACTCCATTTAATTTTTTTAAAAACCTAATATCTTCTTTATCCAGTCACCTGTTTATGGGCACTTGGGTTGTTTCCATGATTTAGCTACTACAGACAGTGATGCGATAAACATGGGTGTGCATATATCACTGTGGTGTGATGCTTTTAATTTGGGGGGGGCCACATACCCAGCAGAGGAATAGCTGGGTCAAATGGGATCTCAAATCCTAGTCCCTACTGATTTCTATAGTGGTTGTACCAGTTTACACTCCACCAACAGTGGAGAACAGTTCCTTTTCCCCACAACCCCGTCAGCATTTGTAGTAGTTGAATTCTTCATAGCTGCTCTTTCCGGAGTAAGGTGGAATCTCAGCATTGTTTTCATTCGTATCTCTAGAATGACCAAGGATGTTGAACATTTTTTTTTGTATGTTTATTGGCTGATTCTACTGCTTCATTTGAAAAACAGCTGTTCATTTCAGATGCCTATCTTTGGATTAGGTCTTTCAATTTGGGGTGTCTGATTTTTAAAAATTCTTTGTATATTCTAGATAGTAGGCCTTTGTCTGAGGAAAAGCTGGTAAAAGTTTGTCCCATATGGAAAGTTGTCTCTTCTCCCTTTTGCCAGTTTTTCTTGCTGTGCAGAAGCTTTTTAGTAGAAATAAATCCCAGTGGTTAACTCTTTGTGCTAATTCACATGAGAATGCGTTTTCTTTTTAAAAATGAAGTCTTTTCCTATGCTAGTGTCTTCACGATTTCTACCTAACCTGTCTTCAAGCAGGTTTAGCGTTTCTGTTTTTATATTTAGATTTTTAATCCATTTTAATTTTAGTTCAATGCTTGTTGAGAGATATGGTTCTAGTTGTAATTTTTGGCAAACTGAGACCCGGTTTTTCTAGCACCATTTATTAAAGAGATTATCTTTCCTCCCGTGAGAATGTTTGGTTCCTTTGTCCATATTTTTATAGAAATTAAAAAATAAAATAACAGAACCAGAGGCTTTTTTATAAGGTAAGTGACAGAACTCAGGTTTTCATTCTTTGCTACTTGTTCTTCCTATCTACTTCTTTTTCTATATTTATCAGTGAATGCTATATTCAGCATATATATATTTGACAGAATTCAGCTTGTACTGTTTTTGCATTTATTGCTATTGAGGCTAAACTTATAGCAAAGAATCCAAGATTAAAATGTCCAGGGTTTAAACCAACTTTCAACAACAACAGAACTCCCATGGAAGGGCTGACAGAAAATACTCCCCGGTCTGTCTGCTGAAACGCTATCCTTTACTGCTCCTTACGGGACAGTGGGACTCAGCTAAGCTATGAATCTGCGCTTAATGGTGTCCAAGAAGCGCTGGGAGTGAGAAGCCGTGTGACTAATGGAATTTTCCTCTAACCCTCCCTCCACAAGGTCATTAACTTGCATAATTATACATTTTGTTCTTGTATGTATTCCCCCCCCCCGGGGGTGGGTAGAGTTGTGAGCAAATCAGGTCCTGCAGGATTGAGAAAGGCAAAGTTTGGGCCAAGTAAGTTCAGGGGACACACGTGATAAAGCATTCCGACAGAAAGTCAACTGTCGGGTAGACAAGGACCCCCAGAACACATGCTTCTAGTCATGTGATCAAACAGTACGTGACGTCAGAAAGGCAGGCAGAGCACAGGGCTCGAAGGGACCCTTGGAACCAGGCAGTGCCATTCCCGCACAAGCTCGTCGTCAGACACTTTTCTTGAGCCTATTCGCCCTGAGACTGGCACTGAATGGTCGTGGTGTGTGTGCTCAGCATCTCCCTGTGTTTGGAATTCCGGAGGCTTCCGGGGGGTAGCTGGGACTGGACAGGAGAGGCTGTTGTAGCTGCCTTTGGTCTGTGATCCCTGTTCTAGGTGCCAGCTGTAGCTGAGCCAGGGCACCGAGCCCCACACTGCGGCACCACTTGTAGCCTTTAAATTGTGTATATATCAGGTGTTTGGTCCCAGGGAAAACAAACAAAAACAAAAAACTAAGTCAGTGTTTTCATTGTGACAGAAGTTGCCACATTGACTTCCAGAAATGCTGTATCTAGTCATAGTCTTACAACAAGATTCCAGGATTCCCATTTTTGCAGTTTCCAGCCTCAATCTTTTAAATTTTCATATTACATAAAATTTACATAAATGGCCATTTACATAAATGGCCGTTTTTATTATACACATTTTGGCATTTTATGATCTTTTAAAATTTTCACTATTTGGACTGAGGATTTAGCTCAGTGATTCTTGTGCCTGCCTTGCGAGCTCAAGGTCCCAAGTTCAAACCTTGGCACCAAAAAAAATTTAAAAATAGAAAAATAGCCGGGCATCGTGGCTCACGCCTGTCAACCCAGCACTCGGGAGGCAGAGGCAGGAGGATTGCTGAGTTCGAAGCTTGCCTGGGCTACGTAGTGAGCTCCGTGCCAGCCTGAACTACAAAGCGAGACCCTGCCTCAAAAAAACAAAAAAATTAAAAAAATAAAAAATAAAAAATAAAAGCATAAATATTTTAAGTATTTTAAATATTTTAAAAATAAAGAATAAATATTTTAAAAATTTTTAAAAATTCACTATTCTCTAAGTCATATCTATAAGTCTTTGTTGCATTTTTATTTGATAATAGCATGGTGGGTTTTTACACCACTTCTTTTTTAATTAACAATTTAACATGTTTGGGAGGTTTTATGTTATATTTTTATATATGTATACGCTATACAAGTTTCAAGTCAGGGTAAGATTTTGAGTAAGGAATTGTAACTATTCGATGTGTATATATATATATATGTATGTATGTATGTATGTATGTATGTATGTATGTATTACACCCCTAGTTTGCCTTGTTTTACTGTTTAGAAATTGCATAATGCTTAAACTTATAGATATTTTCCTGGACACCAAACGTTTTGGCAAAAATGTGTCCGAAACTTCCCACACCAGTCCTCCAGCGGGCAGTGAGCAAGGTGGGGCCAGGCCGTCGGCGCTAGCCCGGCCCTGTCTCCAGTTCACGTCCTGCTCTGGGGGTTCGTGCGAGCCGCAGCTTCCTCCCTGCCCACTCTGTGTGTACCTCGCTTCTCCTCTTCCTCCCTGGCTCTTGGCTCTTCAAAGGCGCCGTGCTCTCCTAATTTTGCTAGAAGGTCTTTGTGTACTATGGTAACATCTCCCTCTGGCTTTCGCTCATGACTCTTTGGGTCTTTGTGTATTTCCAAATCCCACAGTAAAGGGGAGGTTCTTGGTACAACATTGTAAGTCTGTTCGCCCTGAAATCTCTTTCAAATGTCTCTGCATTTGCTTTATCATAGAGCAAGGGACGTCAAAGTGTGGTCTGGGACCAGCAGCATTAGCTTTATCTAAAAGCTTGTCAGAAACGTGAATTCCCAGACCACTTCGCAAGGCCATGAAGTCAGAGCTCCGTGTTTTGGGTCGGGCAATGCGTGGTTTAATACATGCCACAGGGGACCCTGATTACACTCCAGGCTTTGAGGACCTCTGCCATGGAGGGGAATGCTCGCACACATCCCCCTGTTGCCCAGTGCTGGCAGTGGACAAATGGTGCAGTTCTAACTCGTGAGAATTAAGTGACCGTCTCGTTAAGGGTCCTGGGAAAGCCTAGTGTGTCTGAGGAGAAAAGAAGATGCAGCTGGAGTCGCCCTTTGCCCTTTTCCCTCTCAAGCCCGGGATGTGTATGAAATGTGGGGTAGAGGGTCTGCCCCTGGCACTGTGCAGCCGGGAGGAAAAAACTGTAGAGTCAAAGAGCTAGCACCCTAGGATGGAAAGCTGAGGAAGTAGAATCTAGATCCTGTCACTGGCTGAACTTGTCAGAACACACTGCTATTCTTTCCCAAACGTCTACATGAATAGATAATGGATTTCAATTTGGAAAAGTTTTGCAATATAAATGTCCTTCTATTCACAACCATATGTGCCAGGACCCTGAGAAGCACTCTGCTGCCGCACACGAAGACTCGGTCAGCAGGATATGAACCTCGTATTTCAACAGAAGTCAGGGGAAGCAAGTGAGAATTCGAAGGGAGGGAAGTACCTAGGGCGCCGGCTAGGGACGTCCGCTAAACAGAAGCTGAGACCCGCTGCCGGGCTGCCAGCGGGGCCTTGAGCAGCCGTGGAGGGAGGGCAGGTGACAGCAAGAAACCCACGGAGGAGGCGTGGCACTGGGCTGGGTGAGGGCGTCACACGAACAGCGTCTCGCCCGCAGAGGCGCCTCACGAGAGCGCTGGGTCGTGACGGTGGACACAGGGGAAGGAGCGGCAGCCAGCTCTGGACAGCGCTTATCTGGGACTCATTCACAAGGCCTAGGTGTTTTCATTTCCTGCGTGGTCTTGAAATTCACGTAAAAACGGTCCCAAGCTCCTTACACATTTAGAGCACCTGGCTAACGCAAAAACAGCACTTTCCCCGGAGGAACAGACCCTCGCCCAGGTGGCGCTTCCTGAGATAAAGTCTCCCGGAGCATGAGTCACAGGCTGAAATTTTAAAGAACACAAGACTTCAACTCACATAGCCGGTGTCACAAAGAATAGCATTTGACTTCTCCAAATAGCATTTGCCTTAGAAAATAGAGAGCGTATAAAACTATGATTTAATAGTGAAAAAGAAACTGTGGGTCTTGGACTTGGTGATTGTAGTAGAGGGGAGAAGTTAAGTTCTGAATTTATTTTGAAGGTGGATTTGGTAGGATTTGCTAATGGATCAGACACAAAGTGTGAGAGAAAGAGATTTCATACCTGGGAGTTGATTTTCAGTTTAAGGAATAAAGTAATGCATATTAAGGTAAAATCCATCGTAAGAGATAAAATTACAATATTTTCTTTTCTTTAGAAAGAAATATACTCTAAACAGGCATACCAGCGTCAGAGATTCTGAAAAAATCGATATGATTAAAAGAAGTTATTGACAGGACCAGGGATTTAGCTCAAGTGGTACTGCACCCACCTTGGAAGCACAAGGGCCTGAGTTCGATCCCCGGTACCATCAAAAGAGAAGAGGAAGAGGAAGAAGTTATTGACAGTACGACTATAGTAGGAATCTTTATTTTTATTTTTGTTTTTTGAGACAAGGTCTTGCTTTGTCATTCAGGCTGGCCCTGAGCTCACTATGTAGCCCAGGCAAACCTTGAACTCAGCAGTCCTCCTGCCTCTGCCTCCTGAGTGCTGGGATGACCGGCCTGAGCCACTACAACCAGCAGGAATTTTTAAAGAAACCTTCCATAGCTATTAAGGAAAGAAAAAAAGTGAAACCACACATCATTTAAATATCACATTAAGTTCAGTTGACAGGCCAT
>PVIC010026872.1:0-24167 GCA_004025085.1 Thryonomys swinderianus
CTTTGAAGGGTGGATCTAGCTTTTACTTGTGCTCAATAACCTCATCAAGTTGTTACCTTGAAGTTGACTATGATGGGAGCACTTATACCATAGAAACCAGCACTTAACATTACTTCCCCTAACTCAGAGAGCCGGTGTACTATGTGCACTGGTTGGCAAAGTTCACATATTGCAGTGTCTATAATTCCCCAAGATACATGTTTGTGATAGAAGTTGCTGCTGGCAGTTTTGTCACTGTAGTAACTGGTGTGAAGTTTGGATGGCGGAGCATGCTGACAGTTCATTCTGGTTTACCCCCAAGACATTAGAAATATAATTTAACATCACTTTCCTTAAAAAAAAAAGTCTGTAATAAGGGCTGGGGATTTAGCTCAAGTGGTTCTGCACCAGTCTTGGATGCACAAAGGCCCAAGTTTGATCCCTGGTACCGGGGTGGTGGTGGTGGGGGGAAATATGTTACAAGGATAAAAATCAGTAGTACAGACTTAAATAAATCAGTGGCCACATGATATTTGTGGGTCAATAGAAAGCTTGATTTTCTTTGTAAAATGAAAGTACACAGGGAAATTGATGTTATCATGAATATTGCTTATAAGGTTTGAGAGCTGGTTTAACAAAATGATATATATGTATAAATGAAACCATATTGCTATACAGTTCACTATTTCCACTTAATGTAAAAGCACTATGCTGCTTCACCTTCTTAAATCAAGTTTAAGGTGAACTAGTTATATTAATAATGCTTTAAAATACTCTAAAGCCCATAGTGATAGATATAATATTTTGGGATAATGTTCTATGTTAGGATTATTCTGATGTGAAATTAAAATTGAAACATAGCTATAAGAGGCAATGTTGAAATACTTATTTTAATTCAGGTATTTACAGGTTTTTCCTTCTCTTGAAGCATTTAAAACAAACCACACCTTTATAAAATCTTTCCTATGACAGATTTCCATAAGGTGTGGTTAGCTTTCTGGGAAAATTAAATTGAATTCAAGAATTTTGAAATCTGAACTTCAAACTTGCTGGATTTCTTTTTGGTTTTAGACTTTCTTTCACATGTTTAATTGCACATTGACTCAGCAATGTTAAGAAATCAAAATACCATAATAAGGGTAACAGGTATACTCTGAAAAGTGCACCCATCTGGAACTCATTTTATTCTAAAACAGAATATCTTCAATATTAAATCAAAAGTAAAGTACTGAAATATTGTTAAATTTTGGAAAATCTTTTGCTTGAATCATAATTCTTAATGATTTGAATCTTTTTTCTTTTCCAAAATATTTAAAAATTCTTCTTGATAACTAGGATTATTCTTTGAAATTTAATAGGATTTAAATGTTGTTAGTCACTCAGACCCAAATGTTGTTAGTCTTGTACTGAGAAAAGCCATTGCTTTCCCTTTTTTCTTTCTATCCTACTTTTACATATTTGAATGCATACTACTGAATACACACATTCTGACATCTAGGGCAAGCCCGTGGTCCACAGCCTTGGGCTCCTGATACAGACACCATGACCAGCTGTCCTTCAGTCAGATTCCTTCAGAGCCACAGTAACCTGGAGAGTTTAACATTCATCTTACCGTTCACTCTCTCTTTGGTCTTTGGGCCAAGTATGAACTATAAATTGTACAATGTACAGCTGAGTCAATAAAGAGAGAATGTCTATGTGTCGGGGGGAGGATAGATTTCCTATCATTTTTCATGCAGTTTGAAAAACAGTTGGCAATGAGGAAAAAGTAAAAGAGGAAGCAGGATTGCACATATAAATTAAATATTTTCACCCCAACTCTTTTTAGATAGCCCAGGAGTATTAGGAGTGTGTGTGTTTTGGATGGGCTCGGTATGCATTCCAACAGTAAATGGCTTCCTGTTCAGCATGTTCGAAGTCAGGCTGTCTTTTAGGGTTGGTTTAAAAATATGTGTGAAATATGTACTTTTACTTCAAGCCAAGTCAAATGTTTTCAGTTGCCCCCCCTTACTTGCTTCTCTCTTCCTATCCTGTCATTTCTTACCCCCCAGACAGTAAAATATATCCCGTGATGTGTTTTTATTTTTCAAAAGGAAGTTTGGTGATTAATTATGAGTTACATTAAACATATATTATTGCCCTCAAGGGTGTGTACTGAGAACCTGGCCAGTGTCATTCCTACCCAGCGCTCTCGGGTGTTCGATCTTGGCAAATAGAAGTGAGAGAAGTATGCAAAGAAACCAAGTATTTGGCTCGGGTGCAGCAGGGAACCAGTGGATGATTGAGGGTGAGAAATGGTCTATAACTTTTCACCTCAGTGGTGATGAACCTATAATTCTCAAATTGTTTGTTTAATTTTCTATTTCTACCACATCAGTGACAAATATTATTTTGTACTGCATGTTCCTTGTGGATTTTTTTTCATTAGCAAAGTCCAATTAAGATGCCTGAAAGGAAAATAACATACCTGGGGTAATCATACCTAGCAAGAAATGCCACAGATGTACCCTGGAGGAAAAATATAGACTCTGGAGGGAGGCCACAGGCCCCTCTGCAAAAATGCTGCTCTGATGTTGATAGACATTAAAAAATATATGTCTTGTGACCTAATTAAAGGAAACTCTCAGATACTTATATTTGAAATCAGGCTGTCGAGGAACCTTTTATTTTTGGCCTAGGCATATCCTGCATATCCTGCTCTCTACAAAAGGCTTCAGACAGAGTTCCCCCTCCCCGGACTGTGTATGTTGGTGAGAGAAGTTCTGGGTGTTTCTCACTCACTGCTTTGTACTTGTTGAAGTTCTGGAATGTTCCTCACTCATTGGACTGTGCCTGTTGAAGTTCTGGAATATAATACAATATTGTTCTAGACAACACATTTACTAATGAGAGTAGGTATCAGAGTTAACCTTCCCTATACCTTAAAATTTAAGGTAAGAGGTAATTTAATTTTTACTGTTATGTAAATTATATAGCTTATGTGGGAGGGGAAAAAGGCAACTTTTACATTTAAATCTCTAAGGATAATTTATTTAAAGAATGTCTTCAACTTTTGGCTTTTAGTGTTGGCTATTTTCAAGTCAGTTTAACTAAGCAAACATTTCCTGAATTGCTTACTTGCAAACCCCATTGCTAGTTGCTCTTAATAGGATGTTAATGACCTGGAAGTAATTCACCTTGACAAGACCCAACAGCCTTTTATTATAAAAACTTGCAGAATATAGCACTATAAGAGAACTTCAACAAGATAAAGGGCACTTATTAAATAAAAACCCCAAGCCCAAACACACCTATGTCTAGAATCATACTTATTGGCAGACCCCTAAAAACTTTCCCCATAAAAACCAGGAATGATATAAGACCCCCTCATTTTTTTTTTTATGGAATGATAGAGGTTTGAGTAGGAAAATTTTATTGAGAGAGAAAGCTTCTGCCTAATAGAGACAGAAGGGGGAACCTGGAAAGTGGGCAACCCAGGATCACTTCTTCCAGGGGAATATTATAGACCAAAATTATGAGGTGGGTGCGTTCAAAAATAGGGCCACCAATGAGGAATCAAGCCTTAGAGGGTCTTTTTTGTCAGGAGACTCCTCCAGGTGGTTCAAAATTCTGGCCCATTATCTGGGGATTTTGTAATTACTGCTTTTCAGGGAGGGGCTGGATCCGGACCTTGACCTTCCATCCTAGGAGGAGTATGAGGCCTGTAGTGTAATTTCTTGTTGATGGTGTTGACCTTCAGAAGGATCCTCTTTTTTTTTGCAAGTCTTTCAAGGGCTGGCCCTATCTGTCTGCCTACATGTAGGACCCCTCATTTTTACCCTGTTACTCAATATTTTTTTTTAGAAATTCTAGCCAAAGCAATTAGACAGTCAAACTAAATAAATGGATCCTTCGAAAAGAAGGAAGACTGTTTACAGATGACATGATCCTATATCTAAAAAATACTAAAGAATCCACAGTAAAAATTTAGAGCTAATAGGGCTGGAGATTTAGCTTACTGGTTCTGACGCCTGCCTAGCAAATGCAAGGTCCTGAGTTCAATCCCCAATAACCACATACCATAATACCAGGCATGGTGACTCACCCCCACCAGTAATCAATACTATATACACCACAATGATGGGCGTGGTGGCTCATGCCTGTAATCCCAGCACTCGGGAGGCAGAGACAGGAGGATTGCTGAGTTTGAGGCTTGCCTGGGCTACATAGTGAGCCCAGGGCCAGCCTGAACTACAAAGTGAGACCCTGTTTAAAAAAAAAATTCTATATTCTTTTTCTTTCCTGTTCTCTTCTTCTCCTTTTAACCCCTCTTCCCTGCTTATTTACAAAAGCTTCATTCCTATTTTTCCCTTTTTTTCTCATTTTTCTCTACCTTTTTTCCTCCTTCTTCCTTAGTTCTTCCCATTTGAACATTTTCTTCCTGTTTTACAGTATGTGTTGTACAATTTGGTCTTTATTTACATTTTCAATTTCTCACACCAGAGAAACAATATTTACAAACATGCGTCTAATTTATTTCACTTAAGAGTATGGTCCCAATGTCATCCATTTACCTAAAAATGTATAAAAATAAGTCTGTCCTTCCTTATGACTGAGTAGGCCTCCATTGTATAAACTCCCCTACATCTTTATCCATCCATCAACTGATGGGTATTTGCTCTGTTTCCAGGATTTAGCTATTATAAATTGTACTGCTATGCACACGAGAGTACATACATTGCTGTAATATGATACTTTTAATTATTTTGGGAAGATATCAGAATGTCTAGGTCAAAAGAAACCTTTAGCTTTAGTCTTTTGCAGAATCTGCACTCTGATTTCCATAGTGGATGCACTGTGGTCTATAGTCTCACCAACAGCGGGGAAGGGTTCCTTTATCCCCATAGCCCTGACAGCATGTGCTGTTGTTTGATTTCGAAAATCAAAGGAGCAATGCTCTAAAGAACTAAACCAAAATGGAATGGAACATATTGACAGCGTACCTGCTTCTGTGAAGAGTAGAACTGCAAATTTGGAAAGGAATAGCTGTGAGCATTAAAAACTATAAAAATAACACAAAATAATAACTAGCAGCCACATGTATAACTAATCTTTGCCATGTCCTTGCCGGTTAGGCATTCTTACCAGTCCCTCCATCAGACAGATAAACAGAATGGAAGCATCTGGAGTTAGGGAACTGGCCTCACAATGTAGAACAGCAGCACTGGGCCTTGAATTCAGCCTGCCTTGTCAGGAAGCTGACATTCAAGCATCTCTGCCTGTAGCTTCTGTATCTCACTGTTGTTTAGCTTGTCTATTCAAAGGCCAAGAGAACCAGTTATTAGGGGTTGAACTGTGTTTTCCCATCACAGACATGTTGAAATCCTGGGTGATCCCCATCACCCAGAAATATTAATTTATTTGGAAACAGGGTCATCACGGATAAAAGTGTGTAAGAAGAGGTCATGCTCAGATAGGGTGGCTTTTAATCCAGTGTGATCCCTGTCCTTATAAGAGGCCATGTTAAGGCCAGACCACCAGGGGACACAGGGTGATGATGAAGAGACACATGAGCTGTGCAGAGCAACCTCCAGATCCAGGAAGGGGCAGGGAAGGTGTCCCTTGAACAGTTTAGGAAACTGAAGCCCTGCTCATACCACATCCACGGACAGCGGGGCCTCCAGAGCCCACACATTTCTGCTGCTTTAAGGCACCGGATGTGTGGTTGCGCCGTCCCTGGAGGAATAAGTGAGTAACTCAGACATCTGTGTCTGACCAGATGCCCACGAAGCCCTGAGTGCACCTTGGGTACTTCCTGTCTTGACCCCTTTACCTTTGTCAGATGCTATGAGATATCCAGTCACACAGGCTGGAGGCCAAAGAGAATATTGGTAATTGCTTCTGTACATCTTAGAAATATTAAATAACACCCTCACATGGTGACTCACAAAGTGAATATTTTATTATATCTGCCAACATTGTATTTAGTTTCTGGGAAGCTAAAAATTGTATATTTTTGTTCATTTCAGAAGACCAGTGATTCACTAAGACTGTATGAACTATGGTGGGATTATGTAACCATATTTAGATTTGTCCATTTTGTAGAAAAAACATTAAGGCTTGAAATACTGTCAGTTATCTGCAGACTTTTCCTTTTGTTCTGATTTTTATTTTCATACTTGGTGAGAATGTAGTTTGCCCAATTCTGGAAAATCAGCATACTTCTTGACTTGAAGTATAAACCGCATGTACAGTTTATTTCAGACTCTGATTTTAAAAATTTCACAATGAAAATAGCTGGAAATTATCTTCAGTGAATACTCAAAATACATTTTCTTAATTTCCCTTTTATGATATCAAGAGCAGAAAAAAGTCAAGAAGTACTAGGAATCTGGTAGGAAATCTTACTCTCTGACATGTTGCCTCTGCTATCTGATTAAATCCCTGACTTACTCTTCTCTCCCAAAGACATATCTTCTACCATTGACAATTGGTATAAGAAACTCTATAAGAAATCATTGTTTTCCCATGACAGACATGACTGCAAATGGAAAACGGATAGTATCTGCTTTGCCATTCCTTTAACTTCTTGCATTGTGGCAAAGGCTTCACATGTTGTGCGTTTGAACCATATAAAACTTCACAAACTCTCAAATAAACATTGATGTCTATTGAGAAAAAAACCAGAAAAATGTTTCAGTGGAAAAAGAGAGAAGAGGAACATTAAGGCTAAGATTTCAGCACCTTATAATTTGCCCTGGTTTCCTTGAAACCTTCTGATATACTCGAACCTCTCTACCTGATAGACTTCATAGCACTTGAAGCCAGTGTAAATTGAGGTGTGCTCCAGGCATAAAATCGACAATGGAATTTGAAGATGATGAGAAAATACATGTAAAATATTTTGCTGGTATCTTAATACTGATTACATGTCACAAGACAATTCTTAGATACATTTGAAAGGGAAGTCCATATGCTATTTTTAATTTTATTTTATTTTTGTACCAGGGATTGAACTCAAGACCTTGCAATTGTGAAGCAGGTGCAGTGCCCCTGAGCTAAATCCCCAGCTGGCAATCCGTATCCAAAGAGGCAATACTTACAAATTATTTCATGAAGGGTTATTATCATGAATGTATACAGCATTCTCATAATGAATATATACAGCATTCTCTCAACAGAGAAACCATAAACCGATTTTTAAGATGGGAAAAGATGTAGACAGACACCTCATTGAAAATGTTATATTAAGACTGCGTTTGCTGTCACTGTGCTATCCCATGGTGTGGATGTAGCACGATTTGTTTATCCACTCACCTATGAAAGACCTTTGGGTGGACTTGGAGTGCTGACTGCCAATAAAACTGTGTAGGTCTTTGGGTACATGATTGCCCTTCCTTGATAATACTCAGGGGTGGAATGGCTAGATCATATTTTCTTGTCCCTATCTGCTGTCTATATAGCTTTTGCTTTTTGCAGTACCAGGTATTGAACTCGTGACCTTGTGCTTGCCAGGCAGGTGCAGTCCTTTCATAGTTCTTTTAGTTCTAAGAGGAGCAACAGCCCTGGTCTCACTGGACTAAAAGGGGTGTGACTGCTGGGGGAGAATCCTTTCCATCACCTCTCCTAGTTGCTGCAGGTTTCCCACATTCCTTGGCTTCTGGCTCTTTCTAATTTTCAAAGCCAGCAGCAGTAAGTGTAACCCTCACATTACATCCATGACCTTCTCCCCTTTGCACTTCAAGGGTGCCGGGACATGACCCAAGATTATCTTACTTAAAGCAAAGTGATTGATAGCTGCCACTATCTGCAGCCTTCACTTCTCTTTTCCATGTAAAGTACATTCACAGGTTCCAGTGATGAGGATGTGAACATCTTTCTTTGGCATCATTATTCTCCCCACATGACACATGGCAAGCCAGTACCTCACCGACCCAATGCCAGTGCATGAGGGCGTTCTCTCTCTGACCAGAGCTGCCCATCAGGATGCAGCTCAAATCTCAAACCACTGATCTGCCACATCGTGAATCCAATATAACTTAATTTGGCACCATCAGAAAGGATTGAGTATCGAGAAAATCTTTTAAAAAGGCCAAAAAATGTGAAATAACTTCTCATATTTACATAAAATACTCCAAGATCAAATTTCTAAGACTGCTCTGAGCATTTGAGCTGCTCCTTTTTATTTAACTATTTTATTAATAATTTTCATTTTTTAAGAGGTAACATGAGGACTGGATATGTAGCTCAGTGGTAGAGTGCTTGCCTAGCTTCCTTGAGGCTCTGGGTGCAATCCTAAGTAATGAACGGAAGGTAACATGATATTGTTGGATGAGCTGTTATTATTGAATCATTTGGCGTGTAGGAAGTCATACTGCAGATTCACCCAGCCTTCCCTTCTAGCATTCTTCACTGTGTTCTTACATGACTCTGCCAACCCGGGAAGAGCTTAATCTTCAGTCTTTGCTCTTTAGAAAAATGATGACTTGTGGACTGGGCCGAATTTCCATTAGTGAATAATGTATTTTTAACAATGCCTTGGGGGCATTCAGATGAATTTGTAATTCTATTTTAAGTAGACTTGACATGCAAGAAGCTACTTATGGTCTGTACCCTGTAGTGTAGATTATATAGTCAATATTTGGAGGAGCAGAATTTTAGTTATCTTGTTGGTATGCCTCAGCATAAAAATTCTCTATTTCAGTTGTGAAACAGAAAGGGAAAAATTTAAAGTAGCTTTCTGTTAGACATGTTTTTCATCCTTAGTGCAGCTTCAGAAATGGAGACTTGTAAAGTGTGAAGTGGAAAATATGAATCAAGTAGAATTATTTCTGATTGAGACACACAAAATTTTTACTCTGCAATGTTTGTACATGTTATGTTTCACTTGTGATCCCCAAATTCTCCATTTCCAGTGTTTACTAGCATAATTAGAAAGAGCAGTGGGTTAACCTCATCTTTTTGGTGGCAGGCTCCCATAAAACAGGGCACATCTGCCAATTGATAGCCTCATAGTGTAGAAATGCTCTGTGTGTGTGTGTGTGTGTGTGTAAGGGACTCAATTACTAGCAAAATTTATTATGAAAGATCTGAAACTGGAAATTAATAAACAGAGGTAATTCTTTGGCAACCAAACAAGATTCACACATTCAGTACTCTTGGAAATTTAAGACACCTGCTAATGGTTCTTAGTATAACAGATCAGGGAAATATTTAAGGATAAATAAATAGGTTGCATCATTGGAATTTGTTATTTTGTGTCTTAGTTTGTGTTTTTGCTTTGCTTTTGAAATGTCATGAACTTTACCATCATGAATCTCCTGGGGATCTAAAAACTTACTTTTTTTCTCTCCTTTTTTTTTCTTCTCTTGGAGAGCAGAATGGATAAGTTATCTATGGAATCTGGAGATTCTTCTACAATGGCATAAATACCAAGGTATTTCTTTTGCTTAATTTCCTTATTATTATCTTTCTATGTGGAGTTATGTGACCAGTGTGGGCCTTGGAGGATGTCATGATTTGTTCTGAGCTACAAATTAGATAAGAGGTTCTTATTATCCCTGGCTAATCCTATGATCACTGGGAAGTTGTATAGTTTCCATGGGAAAATTGAAAATGCCTTTGCTGCTCACCAGCAATTAAAATATAAGACATTGGTTTCAACTATTTGGACATTGGAGAGCTCTAAATAAAACTGTTTGTAGTGGTTTTGCCTGATTCTGCTTAGTGTTATTACCTGGAATGAGGAGGATTACCTTCCATGTCAGTGTGTGTGTGTGAGAAGTGTTTTCACATGTGCAGGTGTACAAATCACAGTTCATTCGAGGATGAATCAAGAAGAGATATATTTTCCTATTTACAGAAAATCTCAGTGTACTTCCCTGGGTGTTATAAAGTGTTTTTTTTTTTTTTTGAGACAGGGTCTCACTTTGTAGTTCTGCTGGCTCTGAGCTCACTATGTAGCCCAGGCAAGCTGCTGTGAACTCAGCAATCCTCCTGTCTCTGCCTCCCGAGTGCTGGGATTACAGGCGTGAGTCACCACACCTGGCTATTTTAATTCATGTAGTAAGATAGTATTATTTTCTTTTAACTAATCTAAATAGTAGAAATGTTAGGCCTATGAAGACAAACAGGGTGATGACATATGAGACACTGATTGGGGGCTTGCTGTGTGCATCTCCATAACACTCATTGAATTCAACACTGCAAGAAGAGGTGTTATATTTGTAGGACATGGATAAGGATGATTTTCAGGAGGATGAAATACTTTATGTGGCAGAGCTTGAGTGCATAGTCAAGTGTGATCCCAAGTTACATGTCAAGAACATAGAATGCTGACATCTCTTCACCCACTAGAGTTCATTGTCCAGGTCAGTATCCCTTTTAAAAGGATTTACTGCAACTTGACTCTTGACTTGAGGTAAAGAATTTTACACACAATTGTAAAATGGTGAACAAAAAATTTTTTAAAAAATATCTTTTCTGGAAATCACAGTGTCAGATATATGCACATAAAAGGAAGTTCAATTATGTTGTGACATTTACTAGACTGAACTAGATAATAAAGATTAATATATCTCTTGAAGTCAGTGTCTAAAATGTTTTTTATTGGTTTCCTTTATTGTTTAAACTTAAGAATATATTTCTTAAAAGAAAAAGATCTACCCCTTATTTTGAAAGTGTAAAATGCTTGGTTCTCAGGTATAATACATTTAATCCTTTTAATAGGTTGGCATATTAGGCATTAAGATCTAAGCATTAAAATAAGAATTTCATCAACCACAGAGGTTAAGTGACTTATGAGCACTGACCCAGAGATAAAAGCAATGTCATCTTAATACATTTTCCAGACACCCAGCATTGCTCCTCTGAGGATGGAATTGATGAGGATTATCACTGAAGTTGGTTGCTTCCATGGGCTTCAGCAGGACAGATCAGAAAGCAATGATAAAGTGAGGAGGTCAAGTGTTGATGGCTGACAGAATGGCAGGAGGAGGAACTGACAGAACTAAAAGTAGCTGTAATAATGTACTAGCTATAAAAAATAGCTACTGGAATGATGTTATCAGGGAAGGAAAGAGTAAATATTTCAGCTCATGATTGATCTACTTCAAGCTAACAAATCCAAAGCAAACTATCATCCATAATATTATTTTTCTTTTCCTTTCGCTGATGGGAAAGAACACCTTGAGTTTATGAGTTTGGATTGTTTTGCAAGGTCAGTGACCTCCAGTTTGTTCATGGTTAACTGCTCCTTGCTGGAGATGTAAATACTGTTTGTCTTTGAAGTTTCATGGAACATGGCTGAAGAGCACAGATGTGTATGTAATGAGTCAGAGATCAGTTCATTTCTCGGCACCTTATTTTCACATACTGAACACCAGGGATTGGCATGGAAAGTTATTAATATTGAGAAACAGAAACACCTGCTGATTATTAGCTCTCCATCTGTGTCATGAAGAAATGGATTCTCAACTCTTTTGTCCCTTTCATTAGCTACACCCATTCCCCAATCAGTACTGTTACCTAAAGTCTTTGGGATGGTTACTGTTTAAATGAAGTATGTGGATGGATATGAAACTCTTGGCACAGTCCCAAGAAGAGAGTAAGACGTTAAACAGTAGTTGCTCTTAGCCACAGGATGTAGTGTTCCACTGTCTGACTCTTCTCAAAAACAAAATTAGCTGATCTGTCTCGTGGGAGTGTCTGTCTACTATGATAGACCCCGGAAAGCCACTTGCAAACTTTGTAGCCCTAGTGACTTGGGCTTAGGTTTGGGCTCTTCTCTTTGGTCCCTTGTAATCTGACCAATCTGGTGCTTCACCAGCATGAAACTACTTCCTCCTAAAGTTTTCCTTTGCAGAAACAAGAAGACCCTTGAGGCCAATAACCAGTTATTTATTTTTAAAGGTTTAAAAGTAAAAATAATAGTGTGAGGCTTTTGCTTAAGTTTTATTTCTGAAATGACCCTTGACAGGAACTGAACGTAGTTCTTGTCAGTGGACCCATTATCTCCTGTGACCAAACAGGATGTGGGAAGCAGGGTGGGATTTCATAGGAAAAAAATGTCTGTCATTTTGTTAAAATAAATTATTGAAATAAATAATTAAAATAAATTATTATAATACTTAGTTCTCATGGCCACCTGGATCCAGTGCACAAAGCTCACATGATTCTTCCCAGAGCCCGGTGTTCTCTTCTGAGGAACAAGGGCTTTAAGTGTCCTCAATATCACCCAGGGCTTGGGCTTGGGAAAGTCTTAAAAGCAGATGATTAGTTTTTCTGGATGAGAGGTAAAGAAAGCTGATCACAAATTTCAGGTGAGTAATGACAACTTTCGCAGATCAGGACCTGATTCCCTCTCCCAGGTATTAGGAAATGACCTAACTTCTTGTTTCTTTATTGTCGGCTTCCAGATCTGCAAAATTTATGTACCCATGGCCCAGGGTAAAAAAGCAAGAGAATAGATAATATCATGTTTGTTTCTTTTTTTAATAATTTTTTTATTAGTACACTTTGCAGGAGATAATGATTGCACTCCTGTGAAGAGTTGGTGCATGTACAGGACACATCTTTATTCCCCTCTTCTCTTTCCCTTTGCCTCCCTCTATCTCTTAGTCTCTTTCCTTTTTTTGTTTTTTTTCAGTATGGGGCATTGAACTCAGGCCCTTTTGCTTCCAAGGTAGGCACGGTACCACTTAAACTAAATCCCCAGCCCTCTCTTTCCTTTTTGTAAAAGTTCTATTTCTTTGTCTTTTATTAACCACCTTTCCATTTGTTCTTTATATTTTGATTTTCTCATAGAAAATGCATTTTTCTACAAATGACCAAATGCTTGCATCATTTTAGAGTAAGTACCGAGCCCTCATGAAAAATGAGGATTTTCTTTCTCTGGCCTCTATCTACCTACCCAGCCTCTTTGGACCTATCTCTCTCCTTGAACCCTGTATCCCAGACTTGCCGTCCTACATCAGAAGCAGCAACATCAGAAACAGCAACATCACCACTTTAGAAATGTGTCTCTCTGCCTTTGAATTTCACACTTCTTTAATCCAGAATGCCTCTTAATTTTCTAGGCTAAATAAGTCATAGTTTAAAGCATGCTTCTCAGACCTAAATCTCAGACCTTTTAAGGTCTGAATCTTGAAGTCCTGTCCTTTCAGAATGTCTTTCGTTTTCTCCTTCATTGTATGTATTGTACCATGTTATAATTCTCAGTTTTATTGTGCACATTTTTCTCGAATTTTATTTTTTGATTTCGCTGGTGTTAGGTGGGGCCTGGGGTTAGATCTATTTTAATGGGTCCCTGGTGAGTCTTGTTCACAGCCTACACTGATTACTGAAAGATGGCTGAAGACAGGATGGTTGACTGCTTAGCTCACAGTCACACCCCATTTTCCAGCTCAGTGCCAGAAACATAGCAATGGCCCAAATATCTACAGAGCACATGTTGTGGAATCCCCAGTGCATAGTGCATTTTCAACACAACTGCCTGCTGAGTAAATGAGTGAACGTTATCACTTGTACAGGGGACACAGTATGTTGTAGTGTTTGCTTTCTAACAGTTGCTGTAGTTGGGTAGGTGTGAAGGGAGTTGGGGGAAAGGAACACACCCAAAACTCTGGTGTCATCACTCATACACATCAACAGTGGAAAGACTGTCAGTGGTTTTAATGATTTCTTGTTGAGAATCCCTCTTAGGGTCAGGATCTGTCTTCTTTGTGCATGCAGAGTTTTTCCAAGTGATATGGCAGATTGAACATTTGAGCCAATGCTGTGTAAGCTCTTTGGGGAACTGCTAAAGTCCTCTGAGTTCACTCCAAACATTTGCCTTCCTCTGTTTTGCACTGAGGCAGGAAATGTTTTTTTTTTTTTTTTTTTTTTTGCAGTGAGCAACTTGAGGAGCCTCTAAAGAATGCACACAGTGCCACACACTATCAGCTCCCTTCCAGCTGTTTACCAGGGTCTCTTTCATTCTCATTGGGGACATCACGTTCTTTTGGCTACTAGTTATGGTTTTATACGTAAGACAAATAAACACTTCCTGTAGGCCTTTAGAGGCCAACTACACTTATGTCTTATCTTTCATTTTCCTTCAACCCAAAGAGGAAGAAACAAGATTAGAGACTTCCATTTATCCGGTTGTCCTGTATTCAGTAGGTACATTAAAAAAATTGCATCCTGAAAGCAGCAAAGCCCCTGAGTTTAATTTCTCCCATCTTGCCTCACTTATTTTTTCATTCTTATGAGTGGTCATGGCCCCCACCAAGGTCACTGGAGAACAATAGACCTTAGTCATTGACATGCTGAAAGTCTTGTTTAGAAGGGGCTGTTTGGAGCTGCTACAGTCTGACCTGAGTCATCCCTGTCTGCGCCAGGAAGGCTAAAGAGTTGGATGCCACCCAAAGTAGTGACTGTTACTGTAGCAAATCTCCAGGTTGGAGGAGGTGGTGAATGCTGGGCACACATTCACTTTGTCTGGGATTTGCTGCCTGAACAGGACTGTCCTTTTAATCAGGGTACACTGGGACTGAATTCTGATAGAGTATGCCAAAGACCACCCGGAAGGGAAAGGTGGTGATTTAAATGGGAGACCATAAGATTCAAAGTATATGGATTTAGGTTTAAACCCCCGTTTCACTGTGTGCTGGTGAATTGGGTAAGATACTCAACTTCTTGGAGGTTCAGTTTTCCCATCTATCAAATACATCTATCAATAATTAAGATATATTATGTTCTAGCTCTTGGATGGCAGCAAATAGATGTCTCCTTTTCCATTTCCTTTGCTGGGAAGATTGTCAATAAATCCCATTGGCCAATTTACAGAAATATTTTTGCCTTTTCTGAAAGACATGCAATATCACTGATTTTGTTACTTCACACATTATTTAAAAAATATTAGTTAAAACCGTGCAACATGCTGTCCCAAGAGAACACAGAGTGCTTCCCTTTATTATCCATATGTTGCAGTCAACGCTAATTTGAGGACACACAATTGTACACATTTGAGTAAGGTGGAGCAAAAGAGAATAATGGAAAAAAGCATTGTGTGTGGGATCCAAATATAGGACCCTAATCTCATGTGGAGCCAAAGATAGGCTCCCACTCTTAACTGTAGCTGTGTGATGTGAAGCTCAGTTATAAAACAAGAATGACATCCATTTTAACAGTGAGTGTTTAGAAACCAAGTTGATGATGTAGTGGTTGTAGAACTACCTTGAAAGCATTTTTAGCACAGTGCCCATATTAGTTATTAAAAACAGGTTGTATTTAGAGATAGGAATGTTACACAAGTGAGGAACAAAAGCATTTTATTATTAAGCTAGAGAGGAGGAGGTGGGTTGGGTTATAATATGCTAATTGAAGACAATTGTCCATTTCTTATCTGCTGCTTGGATGCAGAGTTAGATATTACAGGGTCAGTCCAGGGTCTGTGCAGATGGAACTGGGATATAGAGCAGCCTGAAGCATAACATCTCTTGTAATCTTGTAGTGGTATGCTGGTGAAAAGCACGTGTTTTATAAAACTGGATTTTTAAGACTGAGAACTTAGAAAATAGAGGTTTTGTGGAAAGCAACAATAAAAATGATGTATATGTCGTTTATTTAAAAATCATAGTTCATAAAAATTCTCAAAGGCATTTACTACTAAAACAAACTAAATTTATTGGTGTTAAAAAGTTGCTGCAATAGCTAATCATTTTCCTGACCATCCTTTGTTGTTCTGGAAATCTTCTGAAACAGATTCTTCCATGAATTGTTTGTTTTACAAAATCACGTAAAGCTTTGGGTCCTTTACTGATTTGGGATTTCACAGTTTTTGTAGTTACATTGTTTTCTGTTTACTTCCTTAAGGATAGAAAAACTCTTTTCGGTAATCAGTCCAGCTGGTCCTGGTCTTTGTTCTGCATATCAGAAAGGTATAGCCCGAACAGGTCTTCCATGTACACTATATTCCTCTGTTCTTTTGGAGTAGAGAGAAGGTTCAGCAAAGGAATTTTGCTTCAGAGATTTGGATTACACAAGTACAGATTAAAGTAGCACAGAATTCAAGTTGTCATACACATGTAATCATGTGTGTTCTTATCATTTGGGTGATATCTTGGGAGTAGGTATGCTACGTTATCGTCAGTACATAAAAACACGGAGCAAAGTTATAAACCTTTAATTGAAGTTAGTTTGTCAAATGGGCAAAGTGTTGATGAGGCAGCAGTTCCGAGAGGTGCAGTGAGCACAAAAAGGATGAAAGTGAGTCAGGGTGGTCTCTTGCCTAGTGTGTGATATACAGGGAGTGTCCAGAGGGAGCCCTTGCAGTGAGGTCAGTGTGGTAAAAGATTGAGTGGTTGAAGGAGAGACATACAAAAATAATGCCAGAAGCTATGATTTTGACCATTTTTGTTTCTGCCCAGAAATGATCTTGATTAGAAATAAAGTATTCATATTGCTGCTTTTGTGTGAGTGGAGAGTTCCATTGAAAATGTTAGAAAAAAGCTTACTTAACTATTTTGGCAATGTAATCCTATCTGCGTGGGTCTGTCACCTCTGAAGAAGGGACTGGTAGACTATGTAGCCCAAGCTTTTATGTGTAGATCTTTGGGCTGTTATATTTTTCTCACTTTTCCAAAACTCCTGTGTTTCTTGGTCAAATTTATTCTTTTCAACTTAAAAATGAAGCACAACAAAGTAGACAAGAGATGAGAAAATGGATTGTGAAGAGCTTGAGATGGGACCAGGACTTCAGCTTTGGTTTTGGAGTGTAGGTGTCAGAGATCTATCAGAGATGGACATTGAAGGAAGGCTAAAATTTAGGAGAAGAATGATTGAGGTGTGGGCCACAGATGGCCAGAGGGATTTAGCTGTAGGGTTTGGAGCAGGCAGATCTCCAAGATGGCAGCCTCTGGTGGGTGATGGCTGCCATTGCATTTGTATCTTCCTGAATGTAGAGTACAAATTAGGATGCACCATGTTTTCATTAGAAGATTTTTCAAGTGTGATTTATATGGTATAAACAATGTGAGACCTGGAACATCTAGAAAAGAATGATGTAAAAATTAATTAGAAATAACATTTCTGTTCAAAGCATTGCTTTTTGAGTTCAAACCTCTTTAACTTTGTAAAGTTATTTCCCATATTAGCTAATCCTCCTTGAGAAATATTTCATTACAGTGTTCTGTTTTATACTGACTAATGTACATTTATCAATGTATATTTTTTAAAGCAGAATCAAAAGGATATCATGTTTGATTAAATGTTTGTGAATTTTGGAGCTTGTATTTGTTCCATGCCATAACTGAAAAGGAAATACTTGTCTGACCAAGTTGTACAGAGGAGTGAAGAAGTGCGAGTCTAGTCATATCTAGGGATTTTAATCTCTCTGAGCTGCTCCTCATAATCAGGTAATTAGAATAGATGTGGGAACTATGTGACTTTTTACAGACTCATTTTAACTCCTTTTACGAAATGCACAGCTTTGTTTACATTCTAAGATAGCACAGAAGCACATAGGGTCAGGATGTTGTTTTCTACAGTTCTTTTCTGAGAGAACTATCTGTAGTGAAGCAGGAGGTTCTAGAAGTTATTCCAGCACTGGTGAAATAATGCAGACTTCAGAAGAGAACAGAAAGCCAACCATGCTTCATGCACACCCGTGATCTTGGACTGTTGCCCTTTCCAACCATTTGACAGCAGGTGTTACCATACAGTTATAATTCTCAGTTCTTAAGGAAATATTTCATTCAAAACCTGTCACAAAAGGTCCCTAGATTTTGTGGTCATTTAGTCAATGCAAACTTATTTTAATACTATCCAATTCAATTTGTAAGTAAAAGGTAAAGTCGAGATCCAGATGTCACATATTGGGTTGATTGTTGATGGGGGTGGGAATATTTTGCTTCTCCTGTCTTTATAGTTCTGTAAGTCTTCAGAGCTTTGAATGCTCACGTGCTTTCTTCTTCCACATGTGGGACTCAGAATTCATTATCAGATAAAGAATGAAAATGTGGTGTCACAGATAGTCTACACTTTCAATCTTCTCTTTTCAGAGTGTTTCAAAACTCATTAACTTGATATTTACATTGCGCTTGGTGTAAGGATGACAGGAGTGTTATACAGATAACACATGGGGTGAATTTAGAGAGAGCCTTTCAGGATAGTCAAAAATCTGATTGTTAAAAACAGTAAATGAGAAATGAGTCTAGCTGCAGATTGATTTCCTTAATGACCTATTTATAGGATAAATGATTGGATTTCTCAATATTAACTAAAGCTACTTATGCCAGTTTATCAGATACAGCCCAGAGATCTAAATGAAGTCAGATGGAAGGCTAGGAGGAGACATATATTAAAATTGCTCTAGTGAGTGCCTATACCTTTTGAGAACTCTGGAGAATTTCAGAGAAAATTAGAGATGCTATTAAAAAAACCAACACTGTTGCTTCTTTCCAATGACATGGACAATGTTTTTAGAGTTGGCCAGAATTGGTGCCTTGTTCTATTTCACAACATGGCTTGAAACAACCTCAGTGATTTATAGTCTGAAAAGATTATTGTGAGTAAATTTTATAACTTAGACCAAATGGTTTGTATTTTTCCGAGGATAAATCACAGTGAAATGTAGCTTTTTAGATCCTTTAAAAAACAATAATGATTTTGGAGCTTGCTATGTATGTATTAGAACAATAGCACACATGCTGCAGGGGGGCACAAGGAGCTTCTCTGTTGGTATGTGAAGCAAGGTATTGGTTGCCTTTTCTAAAGTAAAACCTCAGTATTCAGATTTAATTGCAGTGTTGACACTTTGTGCCAAGTAAGTGGTTTGGGGATTGTAGTCTGGGTGCAGTTTTATTTTTTAAAAGTTTTGCCATCAAATGTACTAAATGCTTGTTACGCACTAAAAACATAAACAGATAACATCTCAGCCTTTGTACTTCCACTTTGTGTCAACATGAGTTTTCACATGGAAACATATGCTACCAAAGAGTGACCAAAATGCTAGTGAAGTCTATATAGTCTTGAAAGACTGAAACAAAGCTATGCAAAGCAAAAAGAACCCTCAAGGAAATAAAAAGTATGAAATAAGATAAAAACAGAAGAGTAAAAGGATAAAAACCATTTGGTTTGAAGAGGATCAACACAGTCAACAGCTAGTTCTTTGAGAATGTTGTGAATCTGAAAACTTCTGATAAAAATGAGTGTAGAAAAAAAGAGGCATGGCATTCAGAAATAATAAAAAGAACAAATGGTTGCTGTAGATGGTGCAATGAAAGCAAGAAGTTGGAAATGTGGAGAGTTAGATATAACAGATAAATTCCTAAAAAAAAGCCTTTCTAAAACTGACCCAAGAAGATTCATAAACTCCAAATATTCCTATAATTATAAATTCATGTAATTATAATAAAATCAAGCAACAGCTAGCTATTTCATCTGGCCATGTCAGTAAAGGTTCCTGGATTTGGCACCTCAATAAAAACAATTATAAAGAAAGTATGTGAGAAACATCTTATTAAGCATTGAAGAGCAGTCAGCAGGATTAAAATTATTGAGATAAAGAAAAGTGAGATGAGCATTGCTATCTTCCTGGTTTTTTTTTTTGGGGGGGTGGCTATGACAAAGGTGCAGTGATAGGGAGCCTCAACAGATGCCTGACTGTGGGTTTTGGAGGTCGAGTATGGAGGATGAGTCTTCTAGAAGTAGCTGGAATTTGCAGTTCAGAGAAGAGGAAGCTGCCTGGAATGGGTAATCAAATGTTTGTGTATTCACCAAGGGCTTTTATCTTGAAGTTGACTTGGCTTTTTGAGGGTAATTTCCCATGATATCTACCAACAGCCATCTGCAACACAGTGGAACAATGATGCTACAGATTCTTCAGGGCTGAGAGAGATATTGATTGCAGTTTTGGTCCAAACAGAGAACAAATAAAAGACAGGTATCCACATGTCTGTGTGTGTTTTGGTGATACAGTTAAACAACAGGTCCCCTGCCCAGGCTTTAAAAGTACAAGGTAATTGGTCTCTATGGAGGTGTGGATCTTCCTAGGTCTTTCTGGAGTAATTCCTCAGAACAGAAATCACCATGACCTACGTAGTCCTACATTTGTGAAATTGTAATTAATTAATTTATAAAGAAATAAATAAGAAACTTCCAGAGAATACCTGATCTCACAGTCTAATAATCTCAGTCCAGGATGAGCCGCAGTAGGTAAGATTTGGATTTACATAATACTGAATTACTTATTTTACTTATTGATTGATTGCAGTACTAGGGATTTAACTCAGGATCTTGAGCTTGTCAGGAAGGCACAGTACCACTGAACTACATCCCTGGCCCTGAAGTATTTTTAAATTGATCTGGGTTTAGAAATTCCTAAACCTTTTATTAAAAAATTTTCAGCCTTAATTTTTGTGAATTGTGATTTTAACATAATTCATTAGTCTGATTTTTACTTTTCATTGACGTATTGTTTGGTTCTATCATTTGTGCATTAAAATCCTTTGACATAGACTTAAAACATTAAAAACACTTTTTTATTGGTACATTTTATTGGTGCATTATTTATACACATCACAACTACATTCCACATTGAGAATTTGTGCCAGTATATGACACGACTTAATTCTCATTTTTCCCCTTCCCCTACTCACCCTACCACCCTCCACCCCTATATACACACTTTGTTTCTTTTTTTAACCATCATTTTTTTCTTTCCTCTTTATTTACCCCTAAATTCAATTTCCCTTTGAATATTTACTATTTCACAATATCAATCATGCATTCTAGAACACATTTACAACTTCAGATTCTCATACGAGAAAGAAAACACTTTTAAAACTCAAGAACAATAAGATTTTGAGGAAAATTTTGAGCTTAAGTAGAAAACTATATTATTCCTAAGTTGAAAGCTTTATTCAAACATCTTTAAACTTTGGTAAATAAAAAATAGTTATTTGTTTTACTTGAAGTGATGTTACTATGACTACATTGTGTATATTATTAAAGTAATGAAAATTATAGGTAGAAGACAAGTACAGTCTTGAATCACTCACAGTGGAGCAAAACATCAGGACTTCAGAGTACAAAATAGGCAGTGACCCCCCGGCTAAGTGTGCTGCACACCTGTTGGGATTTTTCAAAAGTCCGACTATCTTTATGATGAACAATTTTAGCCTTCTTTGTTGCAATGTGTGTATCTATGGTTATTCATGTTGAAGAGGGAACAGTTTATGCATGTTTATTCCTAGCATCTAAGCAACTTCATTGGCACTATTTTTTCCCTACTTTCTATTAGCTCAGATATTCGTAAGGCCATTTGTACTGGAAAAGGGATCATGCAACTGCCTTTTCACTTTGACAGAGATATCCTACAGTCATTCACAATTATTTCTTAGGCTTCTATCATGAATAAAGATGTATGTATCTTTGTAAAGATGAGTATGAGGACCTACAATATATAGTTTTACCTTGTATTGGACAGTTGCCTTTCTAATGAGCTTGCCTTTTCTTTTGACTAGGAATTTATCTTTTTAGCAGTAACATATCAGGGGCTTCTAAATGCCTTACCCCTTATAGAAATTATTCACATTATTAGGATATTTTAGTTAAGAATTATGTTACTTACCTGTATACTTGACTCATTATATTTCATTTTTTACTTCTGAAAAGAAACTAGTTTCCATATCCCACTTAAAAATAGTGCAAATAGTTGCCACCCACATAGGTTAAAAGTCTACACATCAGTGACTGGAACTTACCTGTCAAATTTGGATTTAATTTTTTAACTTAAATTTTATTATAAGTGGAAAAATGACATTGAAAGTGTATGATAATTTTTTCATGTCTTTTACAATATTTAGTATTTGGAGCTCATTTTGGAACATAATGTGTCATATATATGTCACACCTTGTGTTTCTCCAGACAGTATACCAGTTATTTCATCCGAACGTCCTGAGATGTTATTTATCTAGTGATGCTTTAATGCATTATATTGGGTTTTCAGAGGCCAAATAGGTAATTTTAAGTGTGAACTCCATAGCTACAGTTTTTTAAAAAAATTATTTATTGGTACAATTTATATACATCTCACAATCACACATAACATCGGGGAATTTGTACCAATATACGATACAAGTTAACTCTCATTTTTACCCATATCCCTCCCCACCCACACCTCCCCACCCCCTATATACATGCTCTTTTATTTTCTTTCAGAATCATATTTATTCCTTCCCCTCATTACATTCCCACACCAAATTTCCTTTAGAAACTTCCCATTCTACAAAAACTGTCACACTTTCTAGAGCTCATTTGCATCTATAGGTACTCATATCAAAGAGAAGATCTGGTATTTGCCTATCTGTGATGTATTTATTTTACTTATTAGTGTGTCATCCAGGTGTATCCATTTGCACATAAATGAATCCATCTTGTCATTCTTTATGCCAGAATAATACTCCATTTTATTAAAAAACCCACATTTTCTTTATCCACTCTCCAGATGATGGACATTTGGGTTGTTTCCAAGATTGAGCTATCATGAACTGAGCTGCTATGAACAATGGTGTACATCTGCCTTTCCAATGTGATTTTTAAAATTCTTTTGGGTATATTCCTAGCAGGGGGATGGCAGGGTCAAATGGGACCCCTAGTCCTAGTTTTCTGAGAAATCTCCACACGGATCTCCACAATGGTTGCACAAGTCTGTAATCCCACCAACAGTGGAGAAGGGTTGCTTTCTCCCCACAGCCTCGCCAGCATTTATTGTTGGTTGATTTTGTAATAGCGGCCATTCTTTGTGGAGTGAGATGAAATCTCAGTGTTGTTTTCATTTGCATCTCTCGAATGACCAGTGATGTTGAACATTTCTTCATATGCTTCTTAGCTGCTTTGACTTCTGCCTCTGAGAAGTGTCTGTTCATTTCAGATGCCCATTTTTGAATTGGGTCTTTGAACTTGGGGAGGCTGATCTGTTTAAGTTCTTTATATATTGTAGATAATAGCCCTTTGTTTAATAAACAGCTAGTAAAGATTTTTTTTCCCATGTTGTTGGTTGTCTTTTAGCAGTGCCAGTGACTTCTTTTGCTGTGCAAAAGCTTTTCAGTAGGATGAGATCCCATTTGTTGATTCTTTCTGCTAGTTCTTGTGCTAGAGAGGTTTTATTCATAAAGTCTCTGCCTAAGCCAATGTCTCCAAGAGTTTTGCCTAACCTGTTTTCCAGCAGGCTTATAGTTTCTGTTTTAATGTTTAAGTCTCGTATCCATTGTGAATTTAGTTTTGTGCATGGTGAAAGCAATAGGTCTAGCTTTAGTTTTTGGCAGGTTAAAGTCCAGTTTTTCCAGCACCATTTGTTAAAAAGGCTGTCTTTCCTCCATTGAGGGTGTTTGGCTCCTTTGTCAGAGATAAGGTGGCTTAGTGTATCTGGAGTTGTTTCTGGGTCTCCTAATCTATTCCACTGGTCCTCAGGTCTGTTAGTTTGCCAGTACCATGCAGTTTTTATCACAGTGGCTTTATAGTAGAGTTTTAAATTGGGGATTGTAATACCCCTGCCATGTTGTGGTTGCTTAGAATTGCTTTTGCATATCTACAGTTTTGATCATCTTTCGACAAAGTTAGGATAAAGAGTAAGAAGTTTTCTTGACACTTCCATTTTCTAAGGGAGAAATGTTATCTAGACATCTCTCCTACCTCTTGCCAAGGTCCAGCTCTATAACTCACAACTCATTTTGAGCTCAGTGCCGTATGAGTGGGCTTAGTCAATGTCCTCAGGCAGATTTAATTTCAATCTGCATTTATCTCCCCTTTACTGCTTTCTTTTCCTCTTGGACCATGGAGATTTTCCTTTTTTCCTTTCTTGTTCATCAGTTTTTTTTTTTTTTTTTTTTTGAGGCAGGGTCTTGCTCTTGTAGTTCAGGCTAGCGCTGAGCTCACTATGTAGCCCAGGCAAGCCTCGAACTCAGCAATCCTCCTGTCTCTGCCTTCCAAGTGCTGGGATTATAGGCGTGAGCCACCACACCTGGCTTTTTTTTTTGCTTTTTGAGACAGGGTCTCGCTTTGTAGTTCAGGCTGGCCCTGAGCTCACTATGGTGCCCAGGCAAGCCGCCGCGAACTCAGCAATCCTCCTGTCTCTGCCTCCCGAGTGCTGGGATGACAGGCGTGAGCCACCACATCCGGCATTGTGGTATGCGGTGTTGATTGTTGGTGGGCGTGTCTCCATGCC